>CAXKVV010001023.1:0-71575 GCA_964058805.1 Schoenoplectus triqueter | reverse complement strand
TCCCTGTAATTTTTAATTCCATTTTTGCCCTTGCCTCTCTGAATTAAAAATTCTTTTACCCATAAAACCCTATTATTCCTTATGAATTAATCCCTGATTTCAATTGTAGCTCAATGTCTCTGCCAATTATCTCCCTTTTGCAGAAACCACCCTAACTAAATACCAATTAGACTTATATTGATACTCATTAGGGCTTGATTTGATTAAATGCTGACTACTTATCAGCAATTAATACAAATCTAGACTTGATCAGGTGGTTGCTCCCAGCTTTGGCACCTGATCAGTCTTGTGAAATTGACTTTCAATCCCTTAACATGAGGGTGACTTGGTCAAAGAACTGACTACTTATCAGTAATTGACACAAATCAAAGCATGGTTAGGTGGTTGCTCGCAGCTTTGGCACCAGGTCAGTCTTGAAAGCAAAATCACACTTGAAATTTCTCATGACTAGTTGCATCAAAATGCTAGCTTGGCATTGACATCATTTCATGTAGCATAGGGATTATACTGCTTCAGCTCCTTTCTAGGGTTAGCTTCAAAGGCAGATTTCTAAGGTTCAATTCTGACTCCTTGAATAGGTCACTGAGGTGTGGGGTCCACCTGTCAGTGAAAATGGTCACATGGTGACTCATCAGATAGGCTATGTTGTTAGATTCATCTACAAGGGACTGCCAGGTGGGTCCCACTTGTCAGAGAAAATGTAGTCAAATGGCTGACCCATCAGGAGATTTTCTCTCTCCTAAATCTCCCGAGGGTCAGCCACCTCGAATGAGTAGGAGGTGGTGGGGTATTTATATCCTCGTCATTCACCCTATTATTTCATTGTGGGATTAATGCTTAACCTCTGTTCCGGGTTGGTTAGCTTTCTTAGCAAAATAGGCTAGGTTCATGTCACTGGAGCTGCTCATAAGGGACTGCCATGTGGGTCCCACTTGTCAGAAAAGATATAATCACATGGTGACACCCAAGAGGTCTCCTCTCTCCCTCGATCTTCTTGGGTGTCACACATGCTGAGTGGATAGAGAATAGCGGGGTATTTATACTCTTCACTTTGCGCTCAGCATTCCATTGTGGGACTAATGGATTTGTTCCGGGGTTATGCAGCGACTTTTCCTGATCAGTGGGCCACCTTTCCACTGCTCTCTTTCTTCTCCCCCTTTCTTATGATTTATCATCAATTTATTCCATTTATTCATCTACTCATCCTTGAAATTTTTCAAGGGTAAACAGTAGCATCTGTTCATTCGGTCTCCGATGGAGCCCACGATTTCGTCAGTCATCTCATCCTGAGTGTACTTGATTGTCGGCTCGTCAAGATATGATTTGAGAACCTATGAAGTCAAAATAAATTAAATTGGTGAGTATCCTATTCACGCTGGGTCTGGTTAGGTCAAGGTGTACCGGACTCGGAGATGAGAGTATTATTATTTAAAATTTATAATCATATTATATTTATTTTGAGTAATGTAATTAATTTAATTTAATTTAGATTGATTAAGTTAACTTAACGTTATTGCTCAATTATTTTAATTAGGATAATTAATTAACTAAAAATAGAGAAATTGATTAATATATAATATTATATAATTAATATTGTTCTTATTAAAAATAGAGAAATTGATTAATATATATATATTTATATATTTATTAATATTATTCCATTATTAAATAGAAAAATTGATTAATAGGTATTTATATATATATATATATATTAATTAATTAATGTTATTAAATTATTAAAATAGAGAAATTTATTAATATATATTTTATATTATAAATTATTATTATACTTTATTTATTATTTTATAACCCTTAATTATTTATATCATATTCTTTAATTATATCTCATTTTATATTTTAATATTATTTTCATTAATTAGAAAATATATTATATAAAACTAGAATTAAAAATCAAAATCAAAATGAAAGAAAAGAAATTAAACTAAACTTAAATTTAATTAATGTTTTTATTTAATTTAAAATGTGTTGGTGTTTTAATGTGTTTGGGATCATAGGCTGCCTCCAAAACGTATATGTTCGGATTTTTATTATTGAGGCAGATCATGTAATCTCCCGTATTTCACTATATGTATTAATTAATTATTAGTTGCGCATGTTTTAAATTATGACACTTACTAATTTATTAATTATACTTTTATCTCGCTTAATCTTTCGGCCCATTTAACTTGATCAATTTATTTTCCGACTATTCTTATAGTTTCAATTGTACGTAAAGATTGAATTTTTACGCATATAACCCTCTGAGAGGCGCTATTACCAAAAAATCATTTAGGCCCCTTAATTTTATCATATTTCACAATTTGACTCTTAACTTATACGGGTTTTACAAATCAGCCCCTATATTTATTATATTTCATAATTCATTCCCTGAAAATGGATATTCCATACTAAATCGCAAGTCAAGTAACCAACAACCAGCAAATGATGATGCTGGTACACATTAGGAAGCAGATACAACAAGTAGAATTCATGCCAGCACATAAGCACAACCCTAAACAAGAATCAAGGGACAGCCACAACACAAGTTGCGCAAGGGAGACCCCTGCCAACTAAAGCAGCAAAAATAACTAGGCACATAGAGATAACATATCAGCAAGAGTGACACAAGAGGGCACCATAACCCGAAATCGAGCTTGGAGGAACGATAATGTACCAACTGGTACAAAGGCACAGGCCAGGCTCGGATACAAAGGCATCTAGTGCTATCCATGAACCATAGAATTACCCCACATAAATCAGAACTAGTACAACCAGTAACATAAGCTGAACAGGAGGCCAAATGAAAACATACACCCAGCAAATTCAAATATTAGTAACGAAAAACCAGTACAGAACAGAGCCAAGATGGAGTAACACTGGTAAGGTTTTTTTTACCAGCACTTGTACACCCTAGATCAGAACAATTGACAGAGGCGAAAACCCCACACGAGGTTAGCATCAAAGAATAACCGGTGCAAAAAGCAAGCAAGACAAGGCACAACTCAGGCCTCGCTACATTGGTACCCATCGGTACCAGTGTACCAAGGCGTAATAATTCAGTTCAAACCAGTACCAATCTCTCAAGCAAAAGGTAGCAAACAGATAAAATCGCACAAGAACGGCAAAGCACAAGCTCAGCTCGGTACACGACCCACACGGCCGGAGGAGTAAGAGGAAATATGTTACCAGAAAAGGCACAAGGCAGTAAGAGGGGAAAGGAGACGGGGCCAGGTGTGAGCGGCCTAGAAGAGGGGTCTGATGCCCCTAGTTGCGGGGTGGCCACACTAGCCGAGAGGGTGGTTTTGGCATTGCCCTTGCCGTGTGGCGGGGGAGCTCAGGGAGGCAGGGGTCGAGATTGGCACCGCGCGACTGAGATAGAGGAGTGCTTCCTCGGTGTGGTGGGTGGTGTAGGGCTCGAGTGCGAGAGGAAAGGGGTATGGGTGCCACTTGCGCAAGAGAAGGGTAAGGGCTTCGGTGAAAAGGAGAGAAAAGAGAGGAATTTTAGGCGTCGTCACTAGGGAGAAGAAAAAGTAAGAGCTGTGGCGTAAGGGGAAGAAAAAGGAAAGAAAAGGGAGAAGGGGGGCAAGTCTCGGGGGAAAAGAAAAAGAGAGAGAGAGAGGAAAAGACAGAAAGGAAAGAAAGGAAAGGGAAAGAGAAAAACTTTGACTTTGGAATCAAATAGATTTTTCGTGATCGAATACATACAGTCATTCGCGTGACCATCTAATTCTCAAACTTTATTAATTGATAATCATTGATTCTCAAATTTTAAATTAATAGAAGTAATACATCAAATTGACCAGCATCGAATAGACAATTGTGTGTCTGATCAGTTTTCGAATTTAATCGATCAGTCCGTTTATATTTTTTATTTACAATTTTAAGTTTTGATAAACCGAGTTTTCTTAGCTAGCTAATTAACTAATTATTATTTATTATTATTATTTATTAAATAATTTATAATTTAATTTATTTCTTAAAATTTAAAAACTTTATGTGTTGCTTTAAATAATTTTTAATTTATCAAGAATCCATGTTTTGTCTATTTATTTTGAAATTGAATTAATTACATTTTCATAAATTTTATTTTTAATCTCCTTTAGCTTTATTTATATTCCAACTTTGATTGATTTATTATTCACTTCAAAGTTCTTATAATTTACTTGGAAAATTTGACTATGTATTTTCTTATTTACATAAGTCATTGATCAAAATAATATTTTAATTATTATTTTACTATTTTATATACATATACATATGTATATATATATTTCTAAACTCTATTTATCCATTTATCTATTTATTTAATTATTGATATATATTTCCTTACTTGTCGGTTTAAATTATTTATTATTAATTTATTTTAAATCATTTTAATTATATTTATTACTTAATTAAATTTTATAGTTTAACAAAAATAGTAGAAAATAATTAATTATTTAAGCTATTCCCTCCGTAGTTCTCAAGTTACTATTTAAATAACGTTTTACTAACCCAAAATAGTAAAAAATAACATTCTTCTCATATTTCTCAAAATATCATTAACCTCACATTATTTTCAACTACTGACCCAAAAAATATTATTCTTACACTAATCCTTTCACCATCCAAATAGAATATATTCCCTGAAAACCTAACTTAATGTTTCGAAATTATTATTGCTTTCCAAATACTCTTTGATTACGAAAAATGAAAGCTCTACCACCATTTAACTAAAGAGTAAAATTTGTGTAAGGTCACTGAATTTGTATAAAAAAACTATTTTAGTCACTAAAATTCATTTTTTTCATTTTCAGTCATCAAATTCCACTATTGATCCAAGGATCAAAATTAGTCCATGTTAGACTTTCTTTTAAAGAAATAAGCGGATTCAATAACGCCGTTATTATTATTTTTGTCCCAAGACATCTCTACTGATAAGTTACTGGTACAGGCAAGCTGGTAAATGGATTATATATTTGCTCCAATTGATAAATAAATAAATAAAATCAATCAAGACCAGCAATTTATCAACAACATGTGCCAGATATAATATATACCAGCATAACTAGCTTTAGTACTGGACTACTGGAACATATCTAACATCTATGGCAGCATGCACAAGGAGGATATTACTTATTTCAAAAAGGCCGAGTTCATAATCAGTTACAGAGGTCAACAAACATCCTTTTTGTTCTTTCCGCATCTTTTGAATCTGTTTATTTCTTTAACAGAAAGTATAACAGAGACTAATTTTGCATCAATAGTGAAATTTCATGATTGAAAGCAGAGAAATTGAATTTCAGTGACTAAAAATTGATTTTAATACAAATAGTTTAGTAACTCAAGTGATAACTAATTAAAATGATTTTTAAAAGATCATGAATTCTCAAAACTCCACAGATATAAATGAAATTTATGAGCTAGAATCTTATCTTTCTTTCTGAAAAAAAATATTTTGATATAAATTTAGTGACCTTTCACAAATTTACCCTTTGACTAATAAAGCCATATTCATTTGATCCAAATGTATTACCCCCAATGAATCATGTTCTTTATGATAATAATTAATCTCTGATTAATTAAACATAATATTCTAGTAGAAACTGAAATCAACCCACGTTCAAAGAAACCTTCTTCTTACTCGATCAAATTTTTTAACACGCCATTTTGAAATGTGAAAAGTAGCAAGATAACAAAGAGAAATAGATGAAAAGATATAATTCGACAAGATTAATATACCTTCTATAATTAGACAAAACTAATACATCTAAGTAGTTTTGTTAGTTTTTTCAAGTGAAGATTAACCTCTAAGTATGGCAGCTTACCCACTTTAAACTTAATTTTTTTTTGCAAAATTACTAGTTTTCTCGATATAAATATTTAAAGAAATTAATTCTATTTTTGGAAAATTTGTAAAACAAAAATTTTCTTTTTACTCATATCCTATCTTTACTTGTTAAACATTATTATCTATGACATTTATCAAAAATATAATAAAGAAATAGATATATTATTTTAAACTATAAAAACTATAATTATCAATTCTCATAAGTTATTAAATGAACTATATCATATAAAATATTATAAATAAATCAAATTGACGTCAACAATAACTAAAATAATAACAACAATAATGATGATGATGATGATGATCATCATCATCATCATATCAATAATAATGATCATAAGATGATTATGAGAATTACATTAATTTGTTACTATATTAAAAAAAAGTGTAGTTTTAAGAAACTTTTTTATTGACTAAAATATCATCTACTTATATGTACAGTTGAAATAAAAACAACAATAAAAGTAACAAATACAATTGATTTTTTTACTATTTTTCCTCTATATTTTTTTAAAATTTTAATAGACTATGTTATTGTAAATAATTCTTAAAATGATCATAAGTGTTTAAAAGTTCTTGATGTTTATGAAATGCAGATACAGAGCGTAAATAAAATAATATATGCATGAAGATCTCAACATATAATTTGATAATATTAGAATTTTAATATATAGAATATAGTCTTGAGATTTAATTGGTCAAAGTAGAGATTTTACACCCTAACCGTTGCAACGAACTCCTAACCATTGTAACGAATTAAATCAATCATCTATAAAATTTATCCAAATTGCTCCATAACCTTTTATATCATAACCATTACAACGGATCTCACATCCATTGTAACGGATGACCTCAAAATAAATTTAGCCTCTAATCATTATAACGTATCACAGTATCTATTATAACAGATTAAATCATTTATACATAAAAATTGGCCAAAAAGATCTAGAGTCTATTCCCCTCATATTTGTTATAACGAATCTTACATCCATTACAATGGTTAACCTCACTAGGATTTTCATGATCTAATCATTACAACAGATACTATTGATTTCTTCTCGATTTTGGTGTATCTCTATATATACACCTTTCATCTTCTCAGAATTTGACAATTTTGAATAGCCAAACCTTAGACATCAATTTCCATGAGTACAAACCTTTTTCTCCACTATGTTAAATCTTAAGACTACTTTGAAATACCTCAAAGGGAGTGAGAGAAATTAGTTCTTGATAAATGAGACTTGTTTCTTCACACCCTGTTTATTTTTTTGGCCGACGGTTGTCTTGTTACTTGGTGTAAGGGGTCAGAGGTTCGTTGTTATAAAACTTGTTATAGTGTCTCGATACAATTGACATCGATGATTGTGAGTCCCAGGGACGTAGGCTCATTATAGTCGAACTCTGTTAAATCACATATTATTTCTCTTTCTCTTTACTTTTATTTGCTTATTTACTATGGTGAATTTAATATTAGACCGTCTAAGGGAAAGCAAAGTGGTATTAGAGAAGATTATATTAAATTCATAAGATGACACCACCAAGATTTGTGTAAGAACTCCTGGTCTTTGGTCAAACCTCTAAAAATTTTAGCCATTGAAAAAAAATCATGATAAATTACTTAAATATATTAACATTTAGGGTGTGATAGAAAAATATTAGGTACCAAAATATAACCTGAATACAAATATACTTGCAACCGAGTCACTAATAGTAAAATGTGAAAAAGACAACATGATAAATATCATTCTAAATTTGATAAGTGAGGGTATAACCTTCTTGTTCTGTAATATAACCAATGCAAATGAAATGTGAAATACCATGATTATAAGATATGAGGGTAATTCACAAATTAAAAAAAGACTAAAATTATTGGATTTCATATTAAATTTGAGAATTTTAGGCTAATGGATAGTTAAATCATAAAAATATGTATAATAGACTTATACATATACAGAATGAGTTTGGTGAATTAGGAGAAACACTATTTAACAGAAAAGTTGTATGAAAACTTTTCTGTGTGATGATAAAAAATCGAGATAAGAAGACTATATGAGCACATTGGAAGCAATGCAAGGAGTACATATCGCTTTCATGCCGGATGAGGTGTATGCTCACTTGAGCAACTTTAAGGAAACCCTAAAATAAGTTGGTGAGCCTATGCATGGATCTAAAAAAGTTGTATTTCCTGCTCACAGTCATTCAAGCTCATCTAACTCTTAGTTCACAACTGTTTTCTTCGTACAAAGACTTGATCACGAAGCTTCGAGTGACGCACTCCTCATCTCCAAGATGTTCCAAGATATGAAAAGTTTTGAGCGAAAATATAATAAGGAATGGGAGGAAGAGAAATCAAAAGATGATGTGCTTCGCTTGCCACGGGAAGGGCACACCATCCAATCATGTTTCAAGTTATTCTCTCATCTAAAAAATAAGGAAGATGATAGGAGACAAGACCATAATTCGATGTACAAGAATGATGGATACAAGAACAAAAAGAAGATCAAGGCTATGCAGATAATTTGGAGCACTGAGTTAGATAATAGTGACACTAACGATCTGAGTGCAGAGAATATATATATATATATATATATATATATATATATATATATATATATATATATATATATATAGAGTGATGCTATGGTGCTTCGCGAAGCAAAAAAAAATTTGTGCTTCGCGTCCGTATCTCGAATTTAAAAGTTCAAACGGCCGATCCAAACCGTTGAACATCATCTTCATATTGAAATATCTTTGGAGATCAAATTTTATATTTGTTTGAAATTTTTTGTTATTTTTTAAATGGGTACAAAGTTTGTTGATCTAAAGATTTCTGCACCATCCAAAACTAGCGACTTTGTACCCATCTAAAAAATATCAAAAAAATATAAAATTTAATCTCCAAGGATATTTCAATATGAAGATGATGTTCAACGGTTTGGATCGGCCGTTTGAACTTTTAAATTCGAGATACAGACGCGAAGCACCATAGCATCACTATATATATATATATATATATATATAGAGAGAGAGAGAGAGAGTGTTATGCTATGGTTAGTTGTGAAGTATAAAATATTTTTGTACTTCACATCGTATCTCTCATTTTTAAATTCAAAACACTGATCCGACCATTAAAAGTGTTCTCTATATTGAAATATGTTTGGAGATCAAATTTTATATTTTTTAGAAAAAAATTTCTATTTTTTTTTTTGAGGGGATAAAAATGCATTGAGTTTATGATTTTAAATAAAAATGATTTTCTAATCCTCAAAAAAAATTTTCTGATCCTCATTCATTCTCTTACAAATTATAAGAATAAGAGATCTTGAATTAGACAAATCAATAGATATTCTTGTGCAATCTTCAATTCCATACTGTCTTGAGCTTTGTATCAAATCTTCTCTTTGAGCCTTGAGTGCTCTTTTGTTGTTCTCTCTTTATTACAGTTTTTAATCTTTTTGCACTTGTATTGTGAAGAAACTAAAGATTCTAGATTGTAACTGGATTTTTGAGTAATAAAGCGGCATTTCGTTTGTGGGGTGAGACCCGAAGACGTAGGCATTTTTAAATCTGAACTCCATTAATATTTTTTGTGTTCCTTATAATTTGTGTACCTTGTCATCAGGGGCGGAGCCAGGAAATCCAACTACGGGGGGCAGAAAAGCATAACAAAAATTTTAACACAGATTTCTACTTTAATCATATATGTAATTCGGTTATAATTATGTTAACTTCAATATACAACACTAAGCACTAATATTACTAAAAAAAAGTACAACAAAATATTTTTAACTATTTCAACGAGTTCATTATGCTGAAATCAAAATACACATATAATAAAGTAAAAAATATGCACAAAATATCTATAGAAATGAAGATACTAAGTAGTCAAGGGAGCAAGTCTTCCTCTACGGGTCTTCATATTTTGAAACCTCTGTATAATTCTTTCGTTATCAACACAATCAAAGAAGTCTTTCTCAATGTAAGTTATTAAACAATCATTCATTCATTGATCTCCTATTTTATTTCTTAAGCGATTTTTCACCACATTCATAGCTGAAAATATCCTTTCGACACTAGCAGTGGCCACCGGCAAAATCAATGCCAATTTAATTAGCTTGTAAACCAAGGCATAAACGGTGTGTTTATTCTTTTCAACCATTTTTTGAGAAAGAACAACTAAACCGTTCAACTCATTAAATTCTCCATCACTTTGCAAATCCATGTAGTAATTCTCCAATTGACTTTCTAGCACAGCAAGCTCCCACCTATTGAAATCAGAGGGATAATATGGAGCTAGTTGAATTAGCTTCTCCTTGTTGAATGATGAGAAGGAATTATGTGGGTTTAAGCATTCCACACAAATGAGAAGTTCTGTAGTAGTCTCTATGAACCGGCTATTAAGTTCTTGTAATTGTGTATCAATAACCGTGTAAAACATGTCAACACGATAATAATGTAAATTTGTTACCTTCAATGCTCGACGCTTTGACTTACTACGAGGTACCCATGTATCCTCCATCTTTAGAACATCAATATCATATTTTTCACAAAATAAACACACCTCTTGAAATAATGATTCCCATCCACTATCTCTCATTTTCTGCAATCGATCTTTAGTTATCTTTACCAAACACATAGCATTCATAATATCTTGATCTTTTCGTTGCAAAGCTTGTGATAAATCATAAGTAATGCTTAGTACATTCCTCATGAGATGACAGTTCAATACAAAATCAAACGATTGTAAAGAATTTAATAACCCAGTAGCATCCCCTTTTTGTTCTGAAAATGATCCATTCTCATCTACTTCCTCAATTACATCTATTGTTGCAAAAAATTGAGTGATCAAACTATTTAGAGACCTATAATGAGAACTCCAACGAGTATCACCTGCACGTGAAAGACTAGTTTCTTGGTTCAAGCCTCTTCCTGATAAAATATCACCACTTGAAAGAGCTTCAACAACTTCATTTACTTGTTTTTCACGTAGTTGATCACGTCTTTTGCACGATGCACCGACAACATTTTGAATGGTAGAGAGCAGATTGAATAGCAAAGAAACTCGAGAATGATTTTTTTGCTACGGCAACAAGACTTAGTTGAAGTTGATGGGCAAAACAATGAATGTAGTATGCAGATTCATTTTCCCTCATGATCAATGATTTCAAACCGTTAAACTCACCTTTCATATTACTGGCTCCATCATAACCTTGGCCACGTAATCTAGATAAAGTCAGATTATGCTTGCCTAGTAAATTTTCAAGTGCTGACTTCAGTGCCGTAGTATTGGCAACATGAACAATGCCTAGAAATCGTTCAACAACGCAACTTCTTTTATTCACAAACTGAATTACAACAGCCATTTGCTCTTTCACAGATACATCTCTTGACTCATCAATTAAAATACAGAAGTTTTCTTCTCCAAGTTCTATAATTATCTGTTGTCTCCTCTGCAGCAGCATTAACTATCTCCTTTTGTGTGTTAGGTGAGGTTAACTTTAAATTTTGGGGAGCATTTTCTAGAATAACACTTTTTGCTTGCACATTGTGATCACCTAGAAATTACAAAAGATGAAGAAAATTCCCTTTATTATTGGAGCTTTCAAACTCATCATGTCCACGAAATGCTAAACCTTGTCTTGCCAAGAATCGAACACAATCAATAGAGGCAGTCAACTGAATTCGATAATTAATTTCTGAACGAGCAACTTGTTTCTCTAGAATAGTTTGAATACTTTGTTTTTGATTTAGCAAATCCAAGCATTTTCTTTAAGCATGATGGTGCCAACTATTACAATCATCTACATGATCTTCAAACCCTTTCTTATATTTCCAACATCTAAAACCATCATTTACAAAGTTGCTACCTCCGCCGGAACCAAGATATTGTGGCCTAAATAGATAGCAAAAGAGACAAAATGCTGCATCTTTTTCAATGCTATATTCTAGCCAAGAGTTGTACTGATCAAACCAGTCTTTGTTAAACCTCCTCTTGCCACTAGAAAAATCTCTTTGAGGAAACTTATGATTTTTCGGTTGGCATGGACCTTTTGCTAGATAAAATCTGCGTACCTGATCTTGCTCATTTGGTTTGTATTGAGATAAAGGCGGTCTTAGTTCAGGGTCAGACGGAGGATCGTGTTCACTTATATATATTGTATTAACATTAACAACCTCATGAGAACACTTCAGATTTGAACTAGGCTCTCTTTGATTTGGCTTTTGATTTTGTTGTAAAGAAGAAGGATTAATTATTACATTAGGTGCTTTCTTAAAGTAACGCTCCATGTCTTATGGGTGCTCATAAGCTCATCTCTGCAACTGAAAATTAAACAAAGTTAGGTGTTGCTTGAAAAAAATAAAATAATTTTTTTTTCTTATAGACATAAAATCAAACACCTGTGATGCATATAATATTTTTATGGTTATCAAGCACGAAAGCACCTCACCTAGTTGCCTTCCTAAAATTTAATTTCTAGTCTCTAATCTCTAGTATACTATGCAACAAATGCAAACAAAAAAAAAAAGAAAACAAAAAAATCATCAAATATTCGCAAATTTGTCAGAGCAAAAAATGAGAGGAAAATTCAAAGATTTTTGCGCACCTAATAAAGATTGAGGTTGTCTGAACTATTTAGAAGCTCTCAAATTTAAATTTTATCGTCTATTGAGGAATAATTCAAAGCATAAGCTAGTACAATAGTACCTGATGTCTTGGTGCTTGATATCGCCTATGGAGCAAGCCAACTAATGTGCTGTAGCATGTTGAAAATGTCAAATGTGAAGGATTATTTAATTATTTTATAAAGCAATTTAAAGCCCAGCATGTAGCGGACTAGAGTTTTGAGCCAAAAAGAAATATATAACAAGTTGTATATTTAAACCCAATCAACTAATAGTTACAATATAAAACAGAATAATTATAATCAAATCAACTCAGTTGTAGGGTGATTAACTTTTTTTTCACGCCCAGGGGGGCAGCTGCCTACCCCTGCCAGGCTGTAGCTCCGCCCCTGCTTGTCATTGTTTATAATAACCATCAATCATTCCTTTTTTTATATCATATATATATATATATATGTATATATATGAGATAAACTTAGCTCTCATAGCACGAATTGAGAAAGGTCCTTTCATAATCGATATTGATGGGATCATAACTAGCAAGAACATCTCAGACAATAAGATAATCGATCTACTGAGGAACATAACTGTGCGACCCTTTTTCGCGCGCCGCCGCACCGCCGCCGGGCGATGGGTTCTGCGGAAGAAGGACACGGAGATCCCCCCTAGATATGCATCCAAAATCTTATGTTCCCTGAGTTTATTTTGATAGTCCCACTGGGCGTGCCAGATCCTGTGCGACCCTTTTTCGCGCGCCGCCGCACCGCCGCCGGGCGATGGGTTCTGCGGAAGAAGGACACGGAGATCCCTCCCGAGCGTGCATCTGCTGGGTGTCGGCCGATTCTGCCGTTTAGAGATATTTGGACGCACATTCAGGGGGTTTTTAGTGATTGTGGGTTCTTGTAGATTCCGGTGGGCGCAAGCCCCCACCGTTAATTACCCTGGGCTACGAACCTCGAGGCACCTCTGGATCTTTGAAAGAGAGAAGCAAATAGTATAGTTAAGAGATGGGCAAGTGGTCGTCTAAGTTTATAAAAAGGGATCTACGGAAGATGAACCTACAAACAGATCGGTTCAATCTAGGGAAGACAAAACCTACAAACAGATCGGTTTTATCCTATGGGGGACGAACCTACAAACAGACCGGTTCAGTCCATGCCACCTCGAGATGTAACCTTACCAACAGACCAGGTTAATCTCTTCATAGGGGCTTGAGGTGAGTCTACATACAGACCGACTCGACCTCCGTTGATCTAGAAGATAAACCTACAAACAGACCGGTTCAATCTTAACTAGTCAACAACCAATCACACAAAATACAACTCGAAGCACTGAGCCGGTTGATCTTGAGGTTGGTGAATCAGGAGAAGGGTGCATATGGCCCACGTATTTCTTCTCACCGATCTTCTAGATCATGAATTCGTAGCACTAAGCCGATTCATAAACCTAGGAAACACAATTGCACACAATATTAAACCTGAAGCACTGGGCCAGTTCAACATTGAGGCATGTGTAAGTGAAGGAACCTACCTACAGAACGGTTCACATTCACTGTTTTGTGGATGAATCTACCAACAGACCGATTCAATCTCACAGTCTCGGGAAATGAGTCAGGAGACAAACTCATCGACGGACGAGTTCAGTCTTGCCAGCTCAAATGGTCATGAATTACTTGTTCATGACACCGAGTCATTAAGATGTCACTTCGCTCGGACATCGTAATGTTCTTCTTCTTCAAAGTCGACATATCTCTCCATGCTGATGTCGTAGCCTTGGTCATTCTTCAGTGAGCGTCAAGATGTTCTTGTCTCGACTAATCATTCTACGTGTTGCATTACTTGTGCAAAATTACTATGTTGCCCTACACCCCTTGTGTGAGCGTATTCAATCATGAGTTACTTGCTCATGGCAGCGGGTCATTAAGATGTCACCTATCTAGGACATCGTAATGTTCTTCTTCTTCAGAGTCGACATATATCTCCATGTTAGTGTCGTAGATCTGGTTATTTTTCATTAAGCGTCAAGATGTTCCTGTCTTGACATATCTTCTCATGCTGCTATCAAAGCCTTAATCATTCTACGTTAGGATGTTCTTGTCTCAACGTATCTTATTATTCTTTATCAAGTGTCGAGATGTTCTTGTCTCGACGTATCTTCTCCTGTTGCTATCAAAGCCTTAATCTTCTCACGTCAAGATGTTCTTATCTCAACGTATCTTCTTCACATTGCTATCGAAGCCTTAATCATCCTACATCAAGATTTTCTCGTCTTGACTAATGTGTGCAAATATTCTCATGTGGCTCTACACTCCTTATGTGAGCATATTTATTCATTTCTAAAATGCACAAAGTCTATTATATAATATCTTTCATTATTATTTCTATTATGAAGATACATTTATTTATTATTATTATTATTATTATTATTATTATTATATTCTTATTACTATTATTATTTTTTTATTACTATTATTTTTATTTCTTAAACTCTATTTATCTATGTAGAAAATTATTTACAAAAATAATAGGAAAAGGAGTAGCTATTAATATTTTTGGGATTTTTATAATGGCTAAAATAGTAAAATTTTATTTTTATTATTTCTAAACTCTATTTATTCTGTAGAAAATCACTTACAAAAATAATGGAAAGTAAGATAGCTATGTTTTTTATTTATATTTTCAAACTGCTTATAATAACTAAAGTAATGGAATTTTGTTATTATATTCTATTATATTGTAATACTATTCATTATGTAAGAATTATTTACAAAATTAAAAGGTGGTTAGCTATACTATTTTACTATTATTACTTTTATTTATTTTTTTTTTGTTTTGTTTTATTTTTAATATCTATAATAGCTAAAAAGAAATCATTTACTAATATTCTATCCTATTTATTATACTATTCATTATATCTATTTTTATTATTTCTATTTATTATCTACAGAAAAATATAAGATTTTTTTATTATTACTATTATTAGTTAAAAAAAATAGCTATAAGAGATGAAATTTATTATACTTTTATTACAACTATTATTTTTATTTCATTTTATTCATCAAAAGTATTTTTATTGTATATTTGTATAGAAATAACAAAAGAAATACAATTCATATTATAAAACTATATTATCATTTTTTTTATTATAAAAGAAAATGTATTCATACTATTCATTACCATAGTAGTATATTTTGTATATTTTGTGCTATTTATTTTTATTATTCTTTTTACAGAAAATATCAATATAATATCTATTATTATTATTATATATTTTTATTTTTTTTATTTATCAAAGAATATAGCTAATCTCATTATTTATTATAGTATATTACTATCATTATTATTATTTCATGGAAAATCACTTGAAAAATCACTAAAATATATCTAGTTATTATTTATGATTTTTATTTATATTTTTG
The DNA here is from genome assembly GCA_964058805.1 of Schoenoplectus triqueter. Taxonomy (NCBI): domain Eukaryota; kingdom Viridiplantae; phylum Streptophyta; class Magnoliopsida; order Poales; family Cyperaceae; genus Schoenoplectus; species Schoenoplectus triqueter. The sequence continues at coordinate 55,703 of CAXKVV010001023.1, read as the reverse complement.
GAATTTTTATAGTATTTAAAATGACAAGTCAAAGCTAGGTCAACTATATCAATATATGTAATGTATTTTGCTTTTAAATTGTTTTATCATGATTATATTTTTAAAACTGGAATATTATTGTATAGAAAAATAGTATGGAAAATAAGAAAATTTTAGAAACAAATTTGAGTTAATTTGGAGTTCAGGAGCATTTTCAAATCATTTATTTATTCTATATTATTACTATTCTGTTATTATTTAATTACTGGGCCTAATCTGGGCCGTCAGATCTACTCCAAGATTAGCGATCATCTTTCATTTAACTCTGTTCTTATCTGGGCCGCTGGATCCGCCTCAAGATTAAACCATACAAGATATAAGGCCCAGATTCATTCTGCATCTTTATTTAAAACATCATTTTATTCTAATCGTCCGATCTCCTCAAGATTCGCGTGTGTGCGTCAATACTCGTGTTTATACATCAATACTCGTGCGCGTCTGTCCCTTTGACTGCTCTGTTGACCACCCTGTTGAGATTCGCACTGGAAGTCGTTACCGGTGACCGGAGCTCCGCCCTTCCGATCAGATGGACCTAGTAGCATCGCCTCATTACCAAGAACCTCTCTGTCACATCTGATTGAAGATCGATACGGTGATTCATCGTGTATAGAGGTACCATTTTCCGGTACAGTCTCAGTTTGGTACCGATTGAGTTTCTAATCGCAAATTCAACTCAATTAGTCAATAATTCTTGCAATTAACTTCCTGTTGTTGATCGTCTATGCTTCCTGATCATGTTTGCAAGTTTGATTTTTTCTGAATTCGTTGTATATAGCCCTATCCACCTCGGTGTTACTCGGTGCGGTACCGGCCGTGTTCGTTCAAAAGATATACACCGAGTTGCCTGCAGTTAAGTTGCTTTTCTTGCATCTTGAGTTACTTGTAAGTGCTTTATCAATCACTCAAGCAATGGAATCAAGAGGATAACACGAATCCTGCTATTGATTCACTGTGACATAGGATCGAATTTCCAGCGATGAATGGGAGAGTTGCTTAACTCTACTACCAATCTCAATTGTGTGACCAGACAATAGAAATGAGATATAACAGTGACATGAAATTCAAACTAGAAGCTTAAGTCTTTAATTATTCAAGTTTCATAACTAATTTCATATGCCATTCTGGCAATTCTTGAAATTGATCTAAAAACTGAGTTTTAAAAGCAACAAATGTGAAAAGAGACAGGAATCAAATATAAAGAAATGAAATTGAATGAAAAATCACAAATCCATTGATTGCTTAATGCAAGAATTAAGCTTATTGCACAATTCACAAAAATCATTCTCAATTACACTATAAATTCGATAGCAGTACCTAATCAAGCTTGCAAATGATGACTGGATCTCCTAGAAGCTGCAAAGTGAATTGAATTGAGAGACTAAGTCTACTATCAATTAATCCAATTGCTTTTCCTTGCTTTTTCTTGATTCTTCTTTGCTGGTTATCAATTGACTCTCTCTTTCAACTATTAAGATTTTCTAGCTTCTACCAGAGACCCCTTCTGTGTTTTCCAATTCAGTTTATATAGGCTAGAAGTGTGTAATTTGCTAAATGGTGATTGGTTGGGTGATTAGCACTTGGATCACGGCTTGGATTCAATCTCCACCTTTGGTTCAGTTTAGATCAATGGTTAGGATGTATTTGTGCTTTCTAATTACTCAATTGAGTTGGCTGTCAGTGGTTAAGCCGTTTGAGTTAGTTACAAAGGTTCTTTTATTCACTCTTTTGCCACTCTCCATATCAACTAACCATCACTCACTTCTGGACTGTTCTAGAACCTTCTCCACTCTTGGCAATCACCAGGGAGCTCTCTGAAACACTATAAAAGCCTCTGTACAGTGAAAAATCTCCATTTCTCCATTTGAGCCCGATTTTCACTCAATTACCATTGCCATTACCTTACTCATCAATTCATCCAATTGCAAGCTCTCTTAGCCTCCTATTAGACTCAGTAGTTGATCCACCTTGTTCTTTGCATTGTCTCTACTCCCTACTATTGAATTTGAGCTTGCTGCCTTTTACCCGATTGGTGATCTAGTGGAATACTATTGCAAGGCTTCAAAGGGTATTATCTTTGCATCCAGAGGGCATCGCCTTGGTGAAAGAAAGCTGCTTGTTCAATTAATTTCACTTTTACAAGCTTGCAAAGGTCAATCCCAATTTTGATCTCATTGACTGTCTCAGCACAATTCTCTTTATCCTTTTCATATTCCTTAAAATTCATGCTTGATACATGTTCTAATCAATAATATGCACCTTCCTATCGAATGAATTTGAAGGATTCCGCTATCTCTAACCTACTCAACCATGGCGCCTCTCGGCCAGTCGCGCGGAAGAAAAAGAAGAAGAGGAGGAAGGGAAGAAGAAAGCGCCTCCGGGGGGGCCGGTCTCGGCGCATGTGAGCCGCAGCAGAGTGGGGCCCACAGTCAGAGGGATGGTGCGCAAGGGTCAGGTGCATACTTCCTTTCTTTCCTTTTTATTTGAATTGCGGCTTTATCTGAATGGGCTTGGTTCACATAACAGCTCATGCTCCTCTGATTCATAAACCTGACAATAGGGTCCCACTTGTAAGTCTATTGTGTCTAGGCTTACAGAGATGATTATTAATTGATTAATTCACAGATTAGCATTAATCATGCTGAGTTGGCTTGTCATGATTGGTTGCTAGGTTAAGCACTCCCCTTTAGCATTAATGACCTGTTAATCAACTGCTGAGGTGGCCTTATAGGAACATGCCATGTGGCATAAGCTGAATGAGGTGGCCTCCCCTGGTTGTGCCGTGTGGCACAGAGGGAGTGTAGTGGACCACTGGTATGGTGCCATGTGGCATTAGGGTGATGAGGTGGCCCATTGGCTGTCTGCCACGTGGCACTTAGGTGGGGCCCACCTGTCAGTGACTCATACCTGGGTGGGGCCCACTTGCTGACATGGCCCAATGAGAGGCTGCCACGTGGCACACCCTCTCTCTTTGATTATTTTATGCCTCTTGTGTTTCTTGTACCCAGTTTGTACCCAGAGCTGCTGTTATCCCCCACTTGCACCCAGAACTGCTCTGATCAAATCTCAGCCTTTGATTAATTCATTTATTCTGCCTTTATTTTCCCTGAATTTATTTTAATAGCTCCACTTATCCAAAAATCATGAAATTTTCACCAAAAATCCCTAAATTCATGATGATCATCCCTGTAATTTTTAATTCCATTTTTACCCCTCCTTCTCTGAATTAAAAATTCTTTTATTCATAAAACCCTATTATTCTTTATGGATTAATCCCTGATCTCAATTGTAGCTCAATGTCTCTGCCAATTACCTCTCTCTTGCAGAAACCACCCTAACTAAATACCAATTAGATTTATATTGATATTCATTAGGGCTTGATTTGATCAAATGCTGACTACTTATCAGCAATTAATACAAATCTAGACTTGATCAGGTGGTTGCTCTCAGCTTTGGCACCTGATCAGTCTTGTGAAATTGACTTTCAATCCCTTAACATGAGGGTGACTTGGTCAAAGAACTGACTACTTATCAGTAATTGACACAAATCAAAGCATGGTTAGGTGGTTGCTCACAGCTTTGGCACCCGGTCAGCCTTGAAAGCAAAATCACATTTGAAATTTCTCATGACTAGTTGCATCAAAATGCTAGCTTGGCATTGACATCATTTCATGTGGCATAGGGATTATACTGCTTCAGCTCTTAGGGTTTGATCTTGGCTTTTTCTCCTGTATTTCTTCCTTCATCCTTTCAGGGGTAAACAAAGAGCCACCCACCAAAGCGGGTCCTGAAGAATTTGGCAAATTGAAGGGCCTGCTTTGGTGCACATATTCGACACACCTCTCTCCTCCTCGGGTTCAGGCTAGACTTCGATAGATTTTCCTTTAATCAGATTCTTCTCATGAGCGCAACATGGTGGGGCCTGTCCTCTCAGCCTCTCGCTCGTGGGATAATAGTGCATGTACTCAGCCTCCTGCTGAGCTACCTGCTTCAGCCACTATGGGGATAGGTAAAGGTAGCATCTCTTGGCTACCTTATTTCGCTTTCTTTCTCTTTCTTTCACTGTTGGGGATGCTGATCACCTGCTTTGCTATTTTCTCATCTCTTCTTTCGCAGTATAGGAGATTTTTCATAAGCTCTTTACATTTTACACTCTCAATCTTAGTTGCAAAAGTGCCTAATACAGCTGCTTTTATTTTCACATAGCATCTAAGTACAAAAAATAGAAAAAGGGAAAACTTTACAGCACCCTATTGCACTTATTCTATACATAGCTTCTCTTTATTTATTATAATACAGAACTGAAGCAACCGTGGTATTTTACGGATACCGAACCTGTCTGTATTGACCTCTAGGCCGGGTACAGAATAAACCCGTTTATCCCTTTATTACTGATGGATAAACTTACCAGTATCAATTGGATTATGGATGCAATTGATAACACCATTTTGTGGATGCTCCTTGTATACTTAGTTGACATTTATTTGTGGAAGCTCACCCACTCTCCCCTCATTTGTGCACCGTTGCGTGCGGAAGTGGAAACTCACATTCACTCATCTCCACTCAATTTGTTTTGTGGGGGTACTACCCTCAAACATCCATCACGCATCCCTGCGAGATAGGCTTTCATCGGGTAGGTCCGCTCTCCATGACCTGAGTCACTTCTTTAAGCGAATTACTTTATTTGACACTGAATGTCGGGCGAAAGCATAAACCCTTAGTCTGACCCCTCCATGACCTATTTTGGGATTAGAAACAGATCACCTCCTTGGGCGTGTGGTACTTTTACGGATGAATGTACCCAACCTGGTTTTTTATATTTTAGCTACCCTCAAACATCCATCACGCATCCCTGCGAGACAGGCTTTCATCGGGTAGGTCCGCTCTCCATGACCTGAGTCACTTCTTTAAGCGAGCCGCTTTGTTTAACATGAAATGTCGGGTACAAGCGTAAACCCTTGATCTGACCCCTCCATGATATGTCGTGGGATTATGACACACCATTTCTTCGGGCGTGTGGTGCTTTTACGGATGAATGCACCCAACCTGGCTTTGTATAACACTCGTGGTGTCGGGGACAAAGGTGGCAACCCCTTATTGAAAATGATTTTATTATTATATTTTTTTTTATCATTTTTTTTTTATGAGTATGAAAATAGGTTTTTATTGTTTTACATATATATCCATTTATTTTATTAGAAGAGGGCAAATTTTGTTATTAGTGATACATGCTACTAATAATACGAGAGTTATTTATTTATATGCCCTCGGAAGCGACTATTTACTAGCCACCAATTTGCTCGACCTATCCCTTGGCTTGCGCCGCGGGCGACCAATATGAGCAACTTTCGTCATTGGGCAACAGATAGTTTGAGGGACAAACTGCAAACCCTGCCCATTTTTGTGTTTATTCTGTATCAAATGGACAAACCCAGTGGTATTTGTATTATGGGCCCAAACACCAAAGCTCTCGCCTTACATTCTCGCGTGGTTTTGGCGTTGAATTCTCTTATCCTATATTTTTTATTTTTATAGGGCTAAATGTGTTTGTGTGTTTTTGGATTTTTGGATGCATTCTATTTACATATGCACAAGTAGGGTTTTTGGGATTTTATATGCAAAAGTGGAGGTTAGACATGGGTTTGTGTTTCGTGCACGTGTGTGTAAACGAACACTTATTCCCTCCTTATTTATTTACAATAGATACTACTCTGTCGGCCCCGCTCCGGGCTATGTGTAGTACTTCTTCAGATATCGCCCATTAATCGGTGGCATGGGCCTTTCACCTTCATGGTCTATGAGTTGGTATGCGCCGCCCTCGTATACCTTCTCAATTACATATGGCCCTTCCCAATTCGGAGAGAATTTCGGGCCGATGTGCCGGCCAATAATCGGCCTCTTAAGGACAAGAACAAGCTCCCCTTGTTGAAATGCCCTGACTCGCGCCATTTTGTCATATGCCCTTGCCATTTTTGCCTGATATATTTCGAGGTTCTGCTGGGCTATCAGTCTCTTCTCATCCATGGCATCCAACTCGTCCAATCTGAGTTGTTGGCATTCGTCCATGGTCATATCATTTTGCATAGCCACCCGCAATGATGGTAATTCCACCTCAAGAGGGAGAACGGCTTCAACCCCAAAAGCCAGAGAATACGGGGTAGCTTGCGTAGGCGTTCGGTACGTGGTCCGATAAGCCCATAATGCCTCCTGTAGACGATTATCCCAGTCTCGTTGATTGCCGTCTACGGTCTTTTTCATGATATTTATTAGGGTTTTGTTAAAGGCTTCGGCCAGGCCGTTGGCTCTCGGGTTATAAATGGACGAGAATCTCCAATCGATATTAAATTGCTCCGCCAGGGCATAGACTTTGGAGCTCTTGAAGGCTGTCCCGTTATCGGATATTATCCGTCGTGGGGTACCGAATCGGTAAAGGATGTGCGTCTTGAAGAACTTAACCACATCGGATGCTTTAACTTCTTTAAGCGGAACGGCCTCGGCCCATTTTGTAAAGTAATCTGTCGCCGCCAGGATGAACCGGTGACCTCTCGACGTCGGAGGGTCTATGGGCCCCACTATGTCTGTGCCCCACATATTAAATGGCCAGGATGCTACCGTGGGGTGCAACGGGTTTGGCGCTTGATGTATAAAAGGGCCATGTATTTGGCACATGCGGCACTTCTTTGCATGCTCTTCACAATCAGCCACCATCGTGGGCCAATAATACCCCATTCGCTTGATTTTCAACTTCATTTTTGGTCCAGACTGATGTGCTCCGCATAGCCCGGAATGAACTTCTTTCATAACCTGCCCGGCTTCAGGCCCTGATACGCATCTTAGCCATAGTTGATCGTAAGACCTACGGTATAGCGTATTGCCCACATATGCATACCGTAGTACCCGCTTTCTTAGTTGATCAGCTATCCTTTTATCTTTGGGGAGGGTGCCATGCCGGAAATATTCAATGAACGGCTGTCTCCAATCATCGTCTTCAGTTATCATTGCTTCTTGGTATTCCATCTTTTCTAGCCCAGTATTTTCATTATTCGCATTATCTATCGTCTGACATAATGATAATGGCCTTCTATTACGAACGATGATGTGGATTTCCGGCTCTGTTGGTTCACCCAGCTCTTTGGCGAGTTTGGCCAACGCATCTGCTTCACCATTTACAGCCCTCGTGACCTTCTCGATGGACACGTACGGGATTTTCTTCATTAGTTCCATGGCCTTCTGGTGATATTGTATTAGTTCCGGCTTCAGGACCTTGTATTCGCCAATTATTTGATTTATAATCAACTGTGAATCCCCAAAGATGCGCACAGCCTTGATTTCCAGCTCCAGTGATAGCTCTAGTCCGGCGATGAGTGCCTCATACTCTGCTTCATTATTTGTACATGGTTCAGTTAAAGCCAGAGAATGTCGTATTATCCCGCCTTCTGGGGTTACGAAGACTAGTCCTGCGCCAGCTCGCACAGTTGGGACTCCCGGACCCGCGATCGGCTTGATTGAAGAAGCACCATCAAAGTACATCTCCCATATAGGACTTCCTTCTTCAACATGTAGGGTTTCCTCATCAGGGAAGTCACATTTTAATGGGGAGTCATCTTGGATCGGGTGTGCAGCCAGGAAATCTGCTAGCGCCTGCCCCTTTATCGCCTTTTGCGGTGTATAGGTGATGTCGAATTCAGTGAGGATGATAGCCCACTTGGCCAGCCTCCCCGTTAGCATTGGCCGAGTCATCAGATATTTGAGAGGGTCCACCTTGGATATTAAAATGATTTTATGGGCTAGCATGTAGTGCCTCAATTTCTTCACCGCGAAGATTAGGGCTAGGCAATGCTTCTCGATCGGTGAATACCCGTGTTCTGCCCCTACCATCATGCGACTTAGGTAATATAGCGCATTTTGATTACCATCCTGGTTTTCTTGTGCCAACAAAGCTCCCAAGGATCCATCCAGGGCAGTTGTATATAGGATAAGTTCCTTCCCGGGTATGGGCGCCGCCAACACTGGAGGGTTGAGTAGATATGTCTTGATTTCTTCAAAGGCTCGCTGGCACTCGCCATCCCACTTAAACGGGATATTCTTCTTAGTTAGCCGGGTGAAGGGTTGGATTTTACCCGATAGATTGGCTATAAACCGCCTGATGTACGCCAATTGCCCTTGCAAAGATCGCAATTGTTTTAAATTCTTCGGCGGGGATAGTTCAGTGATTGCTTTGATCTTGCCCGGGTCTATTTCGATTCCCCTGTGGCGTACTACAAACCCCAGAAATTTACCAGAAGATACCATGAATGCGCATTTCAACGGGTTTAGTTTGAGCGCATGTTCTCTCAAACGGTTGAAAACGACCTCAAGATATTGGAGGTGTTCTTCATATGACATGGCCTTGATGACTAGGTCATCCACATAGCACTCGACTATCTTGTGGATCAGATCGTCAAATATCTTCGTCATCGCCCGTTGGTAGGTGGCTCCCGCATTTTTGAGCCCAAACGGCATGACTTTGTAACAATATATGCCAATCGGCGTGCGGAATGCCGTATGCCTTTCATCTTCTGGCGCCATTTTGATTTGATTATAACCCGCGTAACCGTCCATGAAGGAGAAGACTTCATAGGAGGAGGTATGGTCAATTATGATTTCGGTTACTGGGAGCGGGAAATCATCTTTAGGACACGCCTTGTTCAAGTCCCGAAAGTCCACGCAAATGCGGATTTGCCCATTTTTCTTCTTAACCGGGACAATACTAGCCACCCATTCTGGCGTCTCTTCTTCCCGTATGAAGCCGGCGTCGATGAGTTTCTTTGTCTCCTCCACGACCTTTTCTTCGAGTTCTATTCTCATTCGCCTCGGCGCTTGTTTAATCGGCTTAAAGGTTGGATCGATTTTTAAGTAATGGACCGCCACGTTGGGATCTAATCCAGGCATTTCCTTATAACTCCAAGCGAAGCAGTCCATGTAGCTTCTAAGGAATGTCTTCAACCTGTCAGCTACCTCTTCCGGCAATGACGCGCTTATGAAAGTTGGTCGTGGGTCTTCTTTTGTCCCCAAATTAATTTCAGCTAACTCATCGACCGTGTTAGGCTCCTTTTCTAGCTGTTTCAAAGCATTTTTCAGGACCGGGGTATTGTCCTCTTCTGTTTCATTATCCAGCATCTCAACAGAAGTCATGCAACAGCTTTCTTTCATACGATACTCGTTGAGAGACCCCTCAAAACATGCTGCATTATCGCAGTCATACCCTAACCCCCGGGTATATTTTATTTTGCCATCCAGGCCCAGGACTTTATTCTGGCCGCCATTCCAGAGTTCATCGAAGCGCTTGGCCTCGGCCTTGGATATGTCTCTCAGACATTTCGCCCTTTTTGCCAGTTTATACAGCTCCTTTCCAAAGGGATGAAATGCAGCGTCACCGCTCGTTGCATTCTCCGATTCTTGTTCTATCACCCACTTCTTCCAAGTGTTGTGATCAGGGTTCTTCAGAGACTGGGTTGAATCGCTCTGATAGAAAATTATAGCCTTGTGGATGATAGTTTTCCCTTTGATGCGCTCTACCTTTGCCGGCACAACAAAGGTCTTCAGGGTTTGGATGTGGTTCACTTCCCTTGGTATGAGGTCTTTAAAATGCCTTTCAGGAACCACAGTAATTTCTAGCGCTGCCATCTCTTCTTCTATCTCAATATTCATGACTGAGTTGGAGCGGTAGATTTCTTTGATAGGCTTACGTCTCGCAACCTTAGGCTTGCTAGGTACGGGAGTGTGCGAGATCGTATAAGCAACCCCTTTGCCTTTGCTATTCGAGTTGTGCGGAGCTGGGTCTTGTTGAAAGCTCTTCGGGAGTTGGATCGTCCCGTTTCTATGCCCTTCTTCTATAAGGTCTTTGAATACCCAGCATTCTTCAATAGTATGACCCAATATGCGATGATAAGGGCAGAATTCGCCTTCACTGGCTCTCTCTATGTCTGCGGGTCTTTTGCAAACGGGAAGTGTTAATCCGCTCTTTAAGGCCTGCTCAAATATCCGAGCTGTTTTATTTTTCAGGAAAGAGTATGGTTTACTCTTCTTGACCTTGAGAGTTTGCATGACGGTCGGTTGCTTAGCTTTCGTTTCTTCCCCCTTTGATTCATCTACTATGACAATTACCCGTTTGCTGCTATCGGGTGCTTGTCTTTCGGGGGTCCCGGAACGGGGTTCGCTCGTCATTTCTTTGAGTAGCTCGGAGTTATAGATCGCGGTTTGCAGGTTTTCAATCATTATCATGATTTCATTGTGTTGCGTCTTGATATCCTGCATCACTTCCCATTGTTCAGACACCTCTCTTCTATTATTTTCAACCTGGTGCCTTATTTCGTCAATCGCATTCCAGACACGACCTTCAAAATTTTCCCGCCATGAGCGTTCTTCATTTATAGGCCTCGGCCTAACCGGGTTATCCCTTCCGCTACCGGGTCCCGTGTTGATCATATATGACTCCTCACTTTCATTATCTGTTTCAGGCCCTTTATATGGCTTCTTGAGGATGTGATAGATGATCTCTTCGTCAGACTCCTCTTCCCAGGGTTGACGATCATGGCCAGATTCTTCTCCCGAGGTGGTATCGCCCGAGTTGTTAGAATCTTCGGAGTCTTCTCCTGAAGTTGCCTCTATGATCTGAATTTGAGGGGTGTTGGCAGGGTTAAAATTGAAAATGACCTCCTCTTCAGAATCACTTGCATTTATTTCGCTCGGTTTTATTTGGGCCTTATACGCAGCCACCTGTTTGAAGCAGAAGGTTGCTTCTTCACCCGACTTTCTTCCGGGTCTTTGGGCTCGTGCACCTCGGGGTTTAATATTAAATTTGACCTCTTCTTCTTCTCCGGATGAGGTATCAAATTTTGGGCCTTTATTGAAGGGTTTCTGACCTACTTTTGTTATAGGCCGGCTTGGCGCCACAGCGGATTTGGGCAGAAAATATTGGGCGTCATTGAATTTAATCTCATGCACCCTGAATGGCTTAACATCTCCGTCAATTCTCTTTTGCTTACCATTCTCAATATATTTCAGGCATTGGTGCAGAGTAGAGGGTATGACCTGATTACTGTGAAGCCACGGGCGACCCAGCAACGCCCGATAAGAGGTTTCAGCGTCAATAACATAGAATTTAGTAGGCGCTCTTAGGCTTCTGCATTGCAGGTTTAGAGTTATAGCTCCCAGGGCCTTTTGGGAGTTTTGATTGAAGCCATGAATAATCACCTTTTCATCAGATAGGTTCTTCACATCTAAGGCGATGGTCTTCAGGGTTTTGAGCGGCATAATATTGATCGAAGACCCTGCGTCGACCAAGATGCGGCCAATCTTTTGTCCTCCACAATTTCCTGTGATGTACAGTGGACGATTGTGGTCGACGGTGCCTATTAGGAGGTCGTCGTCTGTGAAATTTATACAGGCGGCTCGTTTGGCGGTGAATAGGGCTTCTTGCATATTTTGCTCTACGAAGTATGACTTGTACTTCTCGGGATCTTGCAAGGCCTGAATTAGTACCTCCCTTAGGTCTTGTGACATCATCAACGCGTCAAATATGCTTAATAGCGCTGGAATCTTACGCAGATGTGCCAACACATTATATTCTTCGCCCGTCGACCGGGTCTTTTCTGGGTTCTTGCTTGGATTCTCGACCTCTTTGCCTTTATTCTGGACCTTGTCCTTTCCTTTATCGGAATCCTTGGGAGCCTGTCTCTCGGGTATATAAGTCCCGGACCGGAGTACGGCTTTACATTCTTCATTTTTGGTCCCAGAGGTGCTTGCTTCTCCTTCATCATTTGGGAAGAACATCTCCTCTAAAGTTGGCATATCTTCGTCGTGAGAAGAATATACCATATTGCACGAAGCACCCCAGATCTCTTCGCTTTCTTCTTTATTTACTTCTTCATCTATATTTTCTTCCTTTTGACCTAGGGTTAGCTTCTCCCAGTCTTCTTTGGAGATGAAATGTTGGAGGGTGATCGCCTCGGGACTGCCCTGCTCATATTCTTCAATTTTATTCTTTCTGGACTTGTTATTTCTATGCTTCTTTTTCTTCTTAAGAACCTGGTCTTGGCTTTGGTCCACCTTATAATATACCCTGGGTTTTGGTGGGACCACTGGTGTGATATCGTCTTTCCATTTCATGCCAGGTTCTTTCTTAAGGGCTTTAAGCATTTTAATTGATTTCTTCGATAGGTGCGTAGTCCATTGTTCTTCTTGGTCTTCGCTTAATTGGCCCGGGACTTTCTCTTCCTCATGAGAGATCGTGTTGGCCTGTTCATGTGCTGATGGGCTTTGCAAGAACCCTTTTGGTAAAGTAATTTCACCATTTTTGTATGCCTTTTCGACCCAATCTTTGAAGACCCAGCAATCTTCAATTGAGTGCCCTATTATTCTGTGGTATGGGCAAAAGTTGGGTTCGTCTGATTTATCGGCATCTTCCGGGCGTTTACTGGCCGGCAGGGTTAGGCCATTCTTCAGTGCCCCTCTAAAGATTTGGGCAACTTTATCTTTTCTGAAGGAGTACGGTTTAGATTTCTTTTGTTTAAGGGATTCAAAACTCCGTGAACTCCCTCCTGGATTGGGCCTGGGTCCCTTGTTGTAATTGTTGCCATTTGTGCCACTGCTGCCGCCTTGGGTGTCTGTGTTGGCAACCATCTTATCTTTTAGCGAGGTGAATGCCACTTTAGTTTCAGCTCGGGCTCCTCGTTGCGGCCTATTATTCATGAAGTTCGGCATGGTATGCGGTGACATTCTTTCCATGTTGGATACCGATCTGAGCAAGTCTTTAAATGTGTTGACCTTTGTCACACCAAGAAGCATGCCCATCCACCCGTCAATGTTTTTCATGATTAGGTTGACGGCTTCATCTTCAGTTAATGTGCGGTCGCATTTAATGCTGAGGTTCCGCCATCTATTGATAAAATCTGTCATTGACTCCCCTTTCTTGGGTTTAGTGCTTGCCAGATCGGCTATATTTATTTTGTCAGACACCATGACAAATCGCGCCCTGAACGAGTCTGCCATCTCGTCCCAGGTCCTGATGCTGTTGTTTTCCAGTGAATAGTACCATTGGAAAGCGGTTCCCACTAAGCTCTGAGGGAATTGTCTTAACAACAGTGCATCATTGCCACCCGTGTTGCCGCACGAGGCTACAAAGTGGGCCAGGTGTTGTTCGGGGTTTAGGTCTTTATTGCCTTCCCCGGAGAAGGTCCTGAAGCGGGGGATCACATACCCTTTAGGATATTCTTCCAAGTCATATATGGCAGGGTATGGATGTCCACAGTTTTTAACGGGAGGGATAGCGTATCCACCTCCAGCTATTTGCATTTGCTGTGCAATCATGGCTTGAATCTCTTTCCGGGATATTCCCGTTGGTTCAGCCTCCACTTCTATGGTTCTGTGTGGATGGGGTTTAGAATCGACCGGTTGTTTTCCCTTATGATTGCTTTTGGTACTGTGGACCCCTTCTTGACGGGAGCTACCAGCTTTGAAGTTGGCGTCTTGTGATTCTTGTAAGGATTTGACCGCCTTAATCAGTTCTTCATTTTGCTTTAGCATGGTAGCGATTAGCTCCCGTTGCCTAATCAGCTCTTCATCCCGTGCCTCGATGTGGCCTTTTAATATTTCAATTTCATCGATAGGCATTTCGGGACGTGCTTCAACGTCATCTTCGTTGTCGAAAAGATCAGGGTTTTCATTATGGTCTTCCCCTTCCCTGCTATTGCCTTCGGGGTTGACTCTCTTTGGGGGTCTCCCTTTTCTACCATTATTCTTATTGGTATTGGTGACGTGAGCTTGATTAGGCGGAGACTGGTCATCCTGGACCATATTCACCTCACCATCAGTGTCTGGATCAGTATCGTAGCTTATACTGATGGTGTTGACTGAGAAGTGCTCTTCGTAACGAGCGATTCTTCTCTTCTTCTTCGCTTGGTCGGGGGCAGTTATTTTCAAGTTGTTGAGTGGTATTCTTGAGCCTAACCGGCTGAATACACTCTTCTGACCTAAGCGGTTGAACACGCTCTCGGGCGGAGCGTTAGACCTGCCGGCCTTGCTGGGCTGGGCTTGAGACTGGGGTTTCGTTGGCTGGGAACCCTTTGGGACCCACACCTGCTGGGTGCTAGGTGTTGCCTTTGGTATAGACCTCCTTGGGTTCGGAGTGGAGGCAATGGCTTGCGGCTGAGCCATGCCTTGAGATTGGTTAGGGCGGGAGACGTATCGTCTCGACCTAGCGTTCTTAACGCTCTTCCTCTGCTTGAGGGCCCTGTGAGCCTTGTAGATGGCTTCTGCAGGGGTTTGAGACTTATCTTGGCGGCGCTGAGGCCTTTGAGTTGGGCGAGGTGTGGGCTTAGGCACCTCCCATGCCTGGCGGAGCTGGCCTGTGGCTGAGTTTTTGGCCACTATTCGGAGAGCTGTGAATTTATTGGAGACTGGGACAGCTGGCCTAGCCACCAGCTGATTTTGGTATGCGTCCAGGGCCCTCTTCCTGGATGCTTGGGAGTCGCGGGCAGTCTGGGCTGCTGCCTTTGAGGCCATCTTCTTAGACGGGCGCCTTCTCCTCTTTGGGGAGGCAGTAGGAGAGGCCATAATGTTGTTCGAGATCCCCTTGGGAGTCAGGGTGATCGATTCTTCCTCCTCGTCCTGAATAGAGATCTGGACGGTCGCGGGAGTGAGGGCGGCCACTGGAGCTGGGCCATAGATAGTAAGTTCTTGCGGGATGGTCCCGAAGAACATGAATAGTTTGCCCTCTGGGCTCTGTGCAGGCATGACGGTGTAGGGAGCAAGGTTGAAGTTTCCAAAGTATGCCATTTCCTGCAAAAACAAAAATACTTGAAAATCATTAGTCATTTTAGCACATAGAAGACCACTTGTATCTCTTAAGTATTCTATTTGCCTCTCTCTTTCAGAGATAAGAGGAGAATCTAGGTCCCACCGGGCGTGCCAGATCCTGTGCGACCCTTTTTCGCGCGCCGCCGCACCGCCGCCGGGCGATGGGTTCTGCGGAAGAAGGACACGGAGATCCCCCCTAGATATGCATCCAAAATCTTATGTTCCCTGAGTTTATTTTGATAGTCCCACTGGGCGTGCCAGATCCTGTGCGACCCTTTTTCGCGCGCCGCCGCACCGCCGCCGGGCGATGGGTTCTGCGGAAGAAGGACACGGAGATCCCCCCTAGATATGCATCCAAAATCTTATGTTCCCTGAGTTTATTTTGATAGTCCCACTGGGCGTGCCAGATCCTGTGCGACCCTTTTTCGCGCGCCGCCGCACCGCCGCCGGGCGATGGGTTCTGCGGAAGAAGGACACGGAGATCCCTCCCGAGCGTGCATCTGCTGGGTGTCGGCCGATTCTGCCGTTTAGAGATATTTGGACGCACATTCAGGGGGTTTTTAGTGATTGTGGGTTCTTGTAGATTCCGGTGGGCGCAAGCCCCCACCGTTAATTACCCTGGGCTACGAACCTCGAGGCACCTCTGGATCTTTGAAAGAGAGAAGCAAATAGTATAGTTAAGAGATGGGCAAGTGGTCGTCTAAGTTTATAAAAAGGGATCTACGGAAGATGAACCTACAAACAGATCGGTTCAATCTAGGGAAGACAAAACCTACAAACAGATCGGTTTTATCCTATGGGGGACGAACCTACAAACAGACCGGTTCAGTCCATGCCACCTCGAGATGTAACCTTACCAACAGACCAGGTTAATCTCTTCATAGGGGCTTGAGGTGAGTCTACATACAGACCGACTCGACCTCCGTTGATCTAGAAGATAAACCTACAAACAGACCGGTTCAATCTTAACTAGTCAACAACCAATCACACAAAATACAACTCGAAGCACTGAGCCGGTTGATCTTGAGGTTGGTGAATCAGGAGAAGGGTGGATATGGCCCACGTATTTCTTCTCACCGATCTTCTAGATCATGAATTCGTAGCACTAAGCCGATTCATAAACCTAGGAAACACAATTGCACACAATATTAAACCTGAAGCACTGGGCCAGTTCAACATTGAGGCATGTGTAAGTGAAGGAACCTACCTACAGAACGGTTCACATTCACTGTTTTGTGGATGAATCTACCAACAGACCGATTCAATCTCACAGTCTCGGGAAATGAGTCAGGAGACAAACTCATCGACGGACGAGTTCAGTCTTGCCAGCTCAAATGGTCATGAATTACTTGTTCATGACACCGAGTCATTAAGATGTCACTTCGCTCGGACATCGTAATGTTCTTCTTCTTCAAAGTCGACATATCTCTCCATGCTGATGTCGTAGCCTTGGTCATTCTTCAGTGAGCGTCAAGATGTTCTTGTCTCGACTAATCATTCTACGTGTTGCATTACTTGTGCAAAATTACTATGTTGCCCTACACCCCTTGTGTGAGCGTATTCAATCATGAGTTACTTGCTCATGGCAGCGGGTCATTAAGATGTCACCTATCTAGGACATCGTAATGTTCTTCTTCTTCAGAGTCGACATATATCTCCATGTTAGTGTCGTAGATCTGGTTATTTTTCATTAAGCGTCAAGATGTTCCTGTCTTGACATATCTTCTCATGCTGCTATCAAAGCCTTAATCATTCTACGTTAGGATGTTCTTGTCTCAACGTATCTTATTATTCTTTATCAAGTGTCGAGATGTTCTTGTCTCGACGTATCTTCTCCTGTTGCTATCAAAGCCTTAATCTTCTCACGTCAAGATGTTCTTATCTCAACGTATCTTCTTCACATTGCTATCGAAGCCTTAATCATCCTACATCAAGATTTTCTCGTCTTGACTAATGTGTGCAAATATTCTCATGTGGCTCTACACTCCTTATGTGAGCATATTTATTCATTTCTAAAATGCACAAAGTCTATTATATAATATCTTTCATTATTATTTCTATTATGAAGATACATTTATTTATTATTATTATTATTATTATTATTATTATTATATTCTTATTACTATTATTATTTTTTTATTACTATTATTTTTATTTCTTAAACTCTATTTATCTATGTAGAAAATTATTTACAAAAATAATAGGAAAAGGAGTAGCTATTAATATTTTTGGGATTTTTATAATGGCTAAAATAGTAAAATTTTATTTTTATTATTTCTAAACTCTATTTATTCTGTAGAAAATCACTTACAAAAATAATGGAAAGTAAGATAGCTATGTTTTTTATTTATATTTTCAAACTGCTTATAATAACTAAAGTAATGGAATTTTGTTATTATATTCTATTATATTGTAATACTATTCATTATGTAAGAATTATTTACAAAATTAAAAGGTGGTTAGCTATACTATTTTACTATTATTACTTTTATTTATTTTTTTTTTGTTTTGTTTTATTTTTAATATCTATAATAGCTAAAAAGAAATCATTTACTAATATTCTATCCTATTTATTATACTATTCATTATATCTATTTTTATTATTTCTATTTATTATCTACAGAAAAATATAAGATTTTTTTATTATTACTATTATTAGTTAAAAAAAATAGCTATAAGAGATGAAATTTATTATACTTTTATTACAACTATTATTTTTATTTCATTTTATTCATCAAAAGTATTTTTATTGTATATTTGTATAGAAATAACAAAAGAAATACAATTCATATTATAAAACTATATTATCATTTTTTTTATTATAAAAGAAAATGTATTCATACTATTCATTACCATAGTAGTATATTTTGTATATTTTGTGCTATTTATTTTTATTATTCTTTTTACAGAAAATATCAATATAATATCTATTATTATTATTATATATTTTTATTTTTTTTATTTATCAAAGAATATAGCTAATCTCATTATTTATTATAGTATATTACTATCATTATTATTATTTCATGGAAAATCACTTGAAAAATCACTAAAATATATCTAGTTATTATTTATGATTTTTATTTATATTTTTGGAATTTTTATAGTATTTAAAATGACAAGTCAAAGCTAGGTCAACTATATCAATATATGTAATGTATTTTGCTTTTAAATTGTTTTATCATGATTATATTTTTAAAACTGGAATATTATTGTATAGAAAAATAGTATGGAAAATAAGAAAATTTTAGAAACAAATTTGAGTTAATTTGGAGTTCAGGAGCATTTTCAAATCATTTATTTATTCTATATTATTACTATTCTGTTATTATTTAATTACTGGGCCTAATCTGGGCCGTCAGATCTACTCCAAGATTAGCGATCATCTTTCATTTAACTCTGTTCTTATCTGGGCCGCTGGATCCGCCTCAAGATTAAACCATACAAGATATAAGGCCCAGATTCATTCTGCATCTTTATTTAAAACATCATTTTATTCTAATCGTCCGATCTCCTCAAGATTCGCGTGTGTGCGTCAATACTCGTGTTTATACATCAATACTCGTGCGCGTCTGTCCCTTTGACTGCTCTGTTGACCACCCTGTTGAGATTCGCACTGGAAGTCGTTACCGGTGACCGGAGCTCCGCCCTTCCGATCAGATGGACCTAGTAGCATCGCCTCATTACCAAGAACCTCTCTGTCACATCTGATTGAAGATCGATACGGTGATTCATCGTGTATAGAGGTACCATTTTCCGGTACAGTCTCAGTTTGGTACCGATTGAGTTTCTAATCGCAAATTCAACTCAATTAGTCAATAATTCTTGCAATTAACTTCCTGTTGTTGATCGTCTATGCTTCCTGATCATGTTTGCAAGTTTGATTTTTTCTGAATTCGTTGTATATAGCCCTATCCACCTCGGTGTTACTCGGTGCGGTACCGGCCGTGTTCGTTCAAAAGATATACACCGAGTTGCCTGCAGTTAAGTTGCTTTTCTTGCATCTTGAGTTACTTGTAAGTGCTTTATCAATCACTCAAGCAATGGAATCAAGAGGATAACACGAATCCTGCTATTGATTCACTGTGACATAGGATCGAATTTCCAGCGATGAATGGGAGAGTTGCTTAACTCTACTACCAATCTCAATTGTGTGACCAGACAATAGAAATGAGATATAACAGTGACATGAAATTCAAACTAGAAGCTTAAGTCTTTAATTATTCAAGTTTCATAACTAATTTCATATGCCATTCTGGCAATTCTTGAAATTGATCTAAAAACTGAGTTTTAAAAGCAACAAATGTGAAAAGAGACAGGAATCAAATATAAAGAAATGAAATTGAATGAAAAATCACAAATCCATTGATTGCTTAATGCAAGAATTAAGCTTATTGCACAATTCACAAAAATCATTCTCAATTACACTATAAATTCGATAGCAGTACCTAATCAAGCTTGCAAATGATGACTGGATCTCCTAGAAGCTGCAAAGTGAATTGAATTGAGAGACTAAGTCTACTATCAATTAATCCAATTGCTTTTCCTTGCTTTTTCTTGATTCTTCTTTGCTGGTTATCAATTGACTCTCTCTTTCAACTATTAAGATTTTCTAGCTTCTACCAGAGACCCCTTCTGTGTTTTCCAATTCAGTTTATATAGGCTAGAAGTGTGTAATTTGCTAAATGGTGATTGGTTGGGTGATTAGCACTTGGATCACGGCTTGGATTCAATCTCCACCTTTGGTTCAGTTTAGATCAATGGTTAGGATGTATTTGTGCTTTCTAATTACTCAATTGAGTTGGCTGTCAGTGGTTAAGCCGTTTGAGTTAGTTACAAAGGTTCTTTTATTCACTCTTTTGCCACTCTCCATATCAACTAACCATCACTCACTTCTGGACTGTTCTAGAACCTTCTCCACTCTTGGCAATCACCAGGGAGCTCTCTGAAACACTATAAAAGCCTCTGTACAGTGAAAAATCTCCATTTCTCCATTTGAGCCCGATTTTCACTCAATTACCATTGCCATTACCTTACTCATCAATTCATCCAATTGCAAGCTCTCTTAGCCTCCTATTAGACTCAGTAGTTGATCCACCTTGTTCTTTGCATTGTCTCTACTCCCTACTATTGAATTTGAGCTTGCTGCCTTTTACCCGATTGGTGATCTAGTGGAATACTATTACAAGGCTTCAAAGGGTATTATCTTTGCATCCAGAGGGCATCGCCTTGGTGAAAGAAAGCTGCTTGTTCAATTAATTTCACTTTTACAAGCTTGCAAAGGTCAATCCCAATTTTGATCTCATTGACTGTCTCAGCACAATTCTCTTTATCCTTTTCATATTCCTTAAAATTCATGCTTGATACATGTTCTAATCAATAATATGCACCTTCCTATCGAATGAATTTGAAGGATTCCGCTATCTCTAACCTACTCAACCATGGCGCCTCTCGGCCAGTCGCGCGGAAGAAAAAGAAGAAGAGGAGGAAGGGAAGAAGAAAGCGCCTCCGGGGGGGCCGGTCTCGGCGCATGTGAGCCGCAGCAGAGTGGGGCCCACAGTCAGAGGGATGGTGCGCAAGGGTCAGGTGCATACTTCCTTTCTTTCCTTTTTATTTGAATTGCGGCTTTATCTGAATGGGCTTGGTTCACATAACAGCTCATGCTCCTCTGATTCATAAACCTGACAATAGGGTCCCACTTGTAAGTCTATTGTGTCTAGGCTTACAGAGATGATTATTAATTGATTAATTCACAGATTAGCATTAATCATGCTGAGTTGGCTTGTCATGATTGGTTGCTAGGTTAAGCACTCCCCTTTAGCATTAATGACCTGTTAATCAACTGCTGAGGTGGCCTTATAGGAACATGCCATGTGGCATAAGCTGAATGAGGTGGCCTCCCCTGGTTGTGCCGTGTGGCACAGAGGGAGTGTAGTGGACCACTGGTATGGTGCCATGTGGCATTAGGGTGATGAGGTGGCCCATTGGCTGTCTGCCACGTGGCACTTAGGTGGGGCCCACCTGTCAGTGACTCATACCTGGGTGGGGCCCACTTGCTGACATGGCCCAATGAGAGGCTGCCACGTGGCACACCCTCTCTCTTTGATTATTTTATGCCTCTTGTGTTTCTTGTACCCAGTTTGTACCCAGAGCTGCTGTTATCCCCCACTTGCACCCAGAACTGCTCTGATCAAATCTCAGCCTTTGATTAATTCATTTATTCTGCCTTTATTTTCCCTGAATTTATTTTAATAGCTCCACTTATCCAAAAATCATGAAATTTTCACCAAAAATCCCTAAATTCATGATGATCATCCCTGTAATTTTTAATTCCATTTTTACCCCTCCTTCTCTGAATTAAAAATTCTTTTATTCATAAAACCCTATTATTCTTTATGGATTAATCCCTGATCTCAATTGTAGCTCAATGTCTCTGCCAATTACCTCTCTCTTGCAGAAACCACCCTAACTAAATACCAATTAGATTTATATTGATATTCATTAGGGCTTGATTTGATCAAATGCTGACTACTTATCAGCAATTAATACAAATCTAGACTTGATCAGGTGGTTGCTCTCAGCTTTGGCACCTGATCAGTCTTGTGAAATTGACTTTCAATCCCTTAACATGAGGGTGACTTGGTCAAAGAACTGACTACTTATCAGTAATTGACACAAATCAAAGCATGGTTAGGTGGTTGCTCACAGCTTTGGCACCCGGTCAGCCTTGAAAGCAAAATCACATTTGAAATTTCTCATGACTAGTTGCATCAAAATGCTAGCTTGGCATTGACATCATTTCATGTGGCATAGGGATTATACTGCTTCAGCTCTTAGGGTTTGATCTTGGCTTTTTCTCCTGTATTTCTTCCTTCATCCTTTCAGGGGTAAACAATAACCATGTTCTAAAATTAGGATCTCAAGTCACAACAACAAATTAGCACATTAACTTCTCTACTTAGGACAAATGAGGTATATCTAAACTCTTTTTATGATAATAATGACTATAACTTTGATGAACGACATATAATAGATGATTCAAGCATTTCTTTGAGTAATGTGATGAAATAATAAAATTATGATAGGTTACAATCAATACTTAATGAAACTAACAATGTCATACTCATAAATAAAAAGTTAATTGAGGAGTTAAATGCATAAATTATTGAGCTCGAGTCTAAAATAAAAGAAGATGAGACTAATTAAAGAACTTAAAAATCAAAATAATTATGAGTCACATCTAGGTAAGATAAGTCTATTAAAAATAAAATTGTAAAATCTAAATACTAAAAATCGAGCTTTAAGAACATCTAGTAGTTTGAGTAGGGCTGCAAGAAATATTTGAAGTTCGTAGTTCGTTCGTGTTCGATTTGAAAAAAGTTCGAAAAAAGTTCGTTCGATTCTAGTTCGAAATTAATTTCAAATCAAACTGATTCGATTCGAAATTATATCGAATCAAACTCAAACCATGGTGAGTTCGTTCGAAATGTGTTCGCGAACTATTTTTGTTTGAATTTGTATTAATTATTTGATTGTTTGAGACTTTGAGTAGTATGAATTTATATAAAATTTATTAATTTTTGTTGAATGAACTTTTAGTTTTGTATGAATTTATATTAAATTGATATTTTTTATATTTGATTCTGTTATTTTGATATGAATTGTGGAATTTGTTCACCTAATAATTCTATTTCAAACTATTTACGAATCAAATCAAATAGTTCGAATATTTAATGAATCAAATTTCAAACAATGATTTGAGTTCGAAACTGCCTATCTATTTCAAATCAAACTAGTTCGAAATAGATTTCAAATCAAACTCAAACACAAGTCAGTTCGTTCGTGTTCGATTCGTTTGCAACCTTAAGTTTGAGATATTACACTAAGATGAATTTTGAGAAAATGTATATGGGTTAAAAGGCCAATGACAAAACTAGACTTAGATATGTGGAGGCAAAATCTCCTCTATTGTTTAAGAATATCGAAAGTCCAAAAGAAAAAGAAGAACATTCTCAAAAAATAGAAAATAAAAGAAAATATATAAAAGATAATGAAAGAAAGCACAATTATGCATATCAATATAAGAACACACATGAGAAAAATAAAAATAGAAACAACCATCAAGGTAATAGGGACACGTTTAACCTTAAATGGTTGAATATAAATTATTTTAGAGATCCAGATGATTGGTTTTATAAATTCAAAGGTCAACATGTGTCAAAGAATTAGGCTCAATTTAATGAGTCACAAAGATATATTTCTCAGTATCCACAAAAATCACAAATAAATGTTCAAAATATGAAAAATATATTAAGATCCAAGGACTCAAGCTCAAAAACTAAAAAGATCACTATAAATCAAATTTTGTGTAAAGTAGTGATAAAATACCCTAAAAAATATTTTATAATTATTATCAATTGCATCATATTTCTATTGAATGCGAACTTAGAAAAGAAAATAATAAATTAAATGTTGCTTAGGTCCTAAATCAAAAGAGTAAGGACTTATTTTCAAAAAAAAATCAAAATTTTAAATAGTCACATATAAAAGGAGAAGTTTTATGCTTATTATTTAAGAAAATACTTGAATCTCTAGATTAAATATTATTTAATAGGCATAATTGAGCTTTTAGAAGTGCATGTAGGCCCCAATATACTATTAACATATCACATAATATATTTGACTTGAGAACGATATCCAAATTTCTTGTCAAAAGTCCTAAAAAACATAAAATTCCCTCATTTGTTGAACGACTATAACAATCATTACAATGATTAAATCAGGTTAGTATAAAACTTGCTAAAAACCTCTAGATAAAAACTTGTTCACATCTATTGCCAACGAATAAGAATCCATTATAACGGGTAAGTTCGACTCTATTTTCATACAGAAAAGTGCATATCCGTTGTAACAGATATAGAATTAAATAACATATTAAATTTAATATATTTTCTGCCTTCAATCTATTCCATATGTTGCAATGAATAATTCATTTTGGCACAGATAATAAAGAATCGCTACTCAGCTTTCTTTTCCATTTCAAAATCGATCCCCTTCTTCTTTCTTATAATTTCACCTCATTCTATCTCTAAACTCTCTTCCTTGATCTTCCTTGTTTGACTATCATTTTCTTCACCGAAATCATCCCTCTCATCTCCTTTCTCCTCTCTTTCATATTTTATCCTTCATTTCCCTCCTCTCCTAAGGCCCTTTTCAAAACCCTAGATGAAAAATAAGTTGAAGATTCACGGTGCTCCACTGCTTAAATCATAAAATTATTGGTGAATTCTTTCTCACAGTGAAGTTAGTTCTCTTGATAGAGGTACTCTTCTTTTGGATTTTCAAGGATTTTTGATAATTTCTGCACTTTAGCCCCTTTATTTTCTCAAATCGATAAAATTACTCGTAAGAGGGTGTGCGACCCTTTTTCGCGCCTCTCCTCACTCAGGAAAAGAATCTAGTGAGAACGGCGGAAGAAGGACACGGTACCACCCTCAGATATATATTTATGTATTTATTTTTAGGATTATACATCCAAAGACTTTTTTTAGTGATTGTGGGAACTTTATTGTTCCAGTGAGCGCAAGCCCTCACTGTTAATTACCCTGAGCTATGAACCCTAGGGACCTTCGATGCTAAGAAGAAAAAAAATTAGAATATAAATAAAATCAAAATAGGTCATTTTGAGTAACGAGAACTAATCAACAACGATTATCCTTGATTTTATTGTTTTAATGAACCTGTGTGGTAGCTCAAACCATAATACGAGACTGGTGAATCTGGATGTTCTTATACCTTATAGATTCAATTATCAGAAGATGGTGAATTTAGTCCACTTAATTATCTTACTGATCTTCTAAATCATGAAACCCTATGAGTTCATAATTTAGGATGTTTAAATCTGAGCATTTTGGGCTTTGTTAGGTTTGATTTATCAGGGACATGTGAGATTTGGGTCACTTAACTGTCTTACCAATCTTTCAGATTATGAAACTATGCTAGCTCATAATCCAGGCAATGTAAACCTGAGCGTTTTGGGTTTTATTAGGTTTAATTATCAGAAAAATGAGTGAGATTTGGATCACTTAGTCATTTAATTGATCTTCTAAATTGTAAAGTTTGAAGGGCTATGCCAACCTACAACCTAGGTATTTAAAATCTAAGCGTTTTGGGCTTTATTAGATTTTCTTATCAGGAATCCGGTGAGATTTGGGTCACTTAATGGGTTTTTTACTGATCTTCCAAATTATGAAATTTGACGCACTGTCAACTTATAACATGGGTAATAAATCTGAGTTTTATATATTTTATTAGGTTTATTTATTATAAGAACGGGTGAAATTTAAATCACTTTATCATTCTTAAATGGATTTTGAATTATGAAATCTAAAATATTTTTGTGAGTTCATAACTTACAAATTGAATTTAATATTTAATTATTATTTTTTTATCTTCTAGAAGATATTTATATTTTTTTTATTTCATTTATTAAAAGGAGAATTTGTTTTTGAATTGTTTCATTTATTTTATTTGTTGTAAAAAGATTATTTTATTTTATTTATATTTATAAGAAAGGAATTTTAAGGTTATTTGTAATTATATTTTATTTATTATTTCTTCTTCTTCTTTTTTGATTAAAGGTTTATCATATTTTTTTAGAAGGGTTAGTATACTTAATCAAAACTTATTTAAAAATTAGGAGAATCATTGTGTACTTATTTATTTTATTATTTTTTTAGAAAGAGTAAATGAATTTATTTAATCAAGAATAGACTTTATTTTTAATTATCTTTTTATTATTGATGAAAGAAAATATTATATATTTTTATTTATTATTAGGAAGAAAATTTTGTTTTTAAAATTTATTTATGATTATTATTAAATTACTTTTATATTTTAGGAATTATTTATTAATTAAGAAAAGAGTAATTTATTTTTTTTCTATTTTAATTTTATGAAAACTAAAAACTCTATGCCAGGTATGAAAAATTTAGAAATAAAGTTTTCTCAATTTGGAGCTTAGAAAGATTTTGAAATAATTAATTTTATTTGTATTTTGATTATTTTCATATTTTATTTTGAACTTTCTTTTATATATATTTTTTTCTAACTTGTTTCTCATTCATTGAGCCATATTAAATTTTTTTGCTCGGGCCATTTTCACTTTTGAATGAGCTATTAATCATAATTTTTTAACTAGGCCTTTTATTTTCCTTGCCAATTCCTGTTCTAGGCCGTGTCAAGTAATTGAGTTGGTTTCTCTTTTTTTAAGCTACAGGATTAATTTTGAACGCAATGCATTCTCAGAATAACCGTACAATTTTGACGAATTATACTCAATGTATTAGTGTAGTAGAGTATAACTTAACTTCTGAACCTTAATTGTCTTAACTGAATACTTTAAGGAGTTAAAATTAAAATAATATATTACATAAATGACTAATGCTTAATGAAATTTCAATAACTCATGAAAATTAGTAGGAATGTCCAAAACAAAATTAATGTAGAAATAATTTTGAAATCTTATTAGGTGCTGAATAAGTAATGTATTCAAACTCATTGATGAATATGTAGTATTAAGTGTTAAGATCAATTTTATTTTGAATATTTATCCATTTGAGCAGATTTAAACATATTTACACATAAGTTCTTGTTCAGAGGTCAAAACCAGAAAATAGGCCTGTCAGAACCGTTTTACTCTTTTAAACATTCAGAGATTAATATTTTTGTTTGAAAATTTCAAGTTAAGCATTATTTACAACAATGTTTAAGAATATAAAATAAAATATATATGTCATATTTACAGAAAGGTCCAACTAAAATGAGATTTTTTGTGATTTCTAGGAGAGGGATGCAAAATTAATGAAATATTTGGGTTTTTATGCAAAATTTCTAAACATAATATACTGGGACAAAGTGACAGTAAGACACATTGGGTAATTTAAAACAACTTTTATTTTTTAAAATTTTTGATTTGACGCCATTTTGATTAAGTTTCAAGTGATTTTGATTAAAGTGTTAAAACTGTAATTAATGGACAGTTAAGAGTAATTAGGGTATTTAGGTACTTAAATCTTCATATTTTCACCTCAAAATTTAAATTTAAGCTCTAGTATTTATGGAAAATAAGAATATAAAATAAAATTTATATGTCAAATTCATAGATTGCTACAGTTTATTAGATATTTTTACTGCTGCCAGTAAAAGAGAAAATCAGAGGGTATTTTTGGGATTTTTGAAGATCTGTTCACAAGGAGATTTAAACAAGATTAAAGGCTTATTAAAGAAAATACTTATAGCAAATTTATGTATGTTGATAAATTTTATTTAAGATAATATTAAACAGATTCTAAAATAGTTTTTTGATGGAAAAATAGTAAAATAATCGATTTTTGGTTATCTTTATACTAGTAAAAGAGTTTATGCGTTTTTTTTATTATAGAACATTATTAAAACTGTAATATTACTCAATTTATACTAAGTATGGATTTAAAGATGTTTTTTTAAAGAGATCCAAACTTTTATAATATTTACAAAAGGACCTGTAATATTCATGAATGCATACTTATAATCTCCAAACTAGTTTATAAATCTGATTGTTGAGTTTTTAAATGTTAAAACCAGTATCATGTTGCTCTAAAAATCCGACACACACAGTCCTTTCGAACCGGCACCAAGATTTTAAAGAGTTTCATGATTTATTCTTAAAGAAGAAACTTAATTAAACTCTTTAGATAAAGTATTTCATTTTTATTTTAGAAAGGCCAACACACACAGCTTTTTCAAGCCGGCACTAGCATTATAGAACTTTGTAACCCGACACTCACAGCTCGGTCAAGCCGGCACCAAGGTTCCAAAGAGCTTTTATATTATCCTATTATTAATAATAACTACTATTATATTTCTAATAACTATATTTATTATAACTCTTAATACAAGACCCTAACCTGAATATATAGCAAGAAAATAGAGATTAAAGGGGTTAAAATCGAAAAAGAAACAAAAGAAACAGAAAAGAAACAGAAAAGCAGAAAACAGAAAGCAGAAAGTCAAACTAGCTTTGACTCTGAATTTATTTTAATTTTTTTGAATATAACATACAAATATTTTTGAATATATTCAAGGAAATAGGAGTTAAGAACATGTCCTAATTTTCTAAGAATTTCTAAAGTATTTTTGATATTTTATTTTGAGACTTTTCTCCATCAGGGACAGATCTGTAAATAGTTTTTGTTATTTCTAATTAAAAATGACATAACTTTCTATAGGAATGTCAAAAAAATATAAAATCAACTCCTATGAATTAATGTAAATGATTTCTACAAGATCTAAGAGTTTGGAGAGTTTTAAAATAGATCTCATCATTTTTCCTTATTTTATTTCATTTCGGCACTTAAAAGCTGATTTTTTTTTTATCAAGGAGACATTGATCTTGAAGCTTCTAAGGGTATTATCTGAACTCTATTTAATACACAATTGAGTTTGTAGTGTAAATATGAGTCAGTAAGAGAAGAAAAAGAAAGAAAATTCGAATAAAAAATATCAATCGGTAAGATGAAAAGAAAAGAACAATAACATGCAGTAATCTTCATTCCATTGCATAAAGTTTCAATATACAAGCTCCACTATAATTTAGCATCAAGGATTACATGATGAAAACTACCTATGCTCAGTTTTTGAGAAAACAATCTCAGATTAAATGAAGCTCTCACGTTTCTGATTCTTTCAGATTTTTTCTGGTAGAGTAATAAGGCTCTGGTGCTTTTTGCTCTCTTTTGTGTCTTTTATCTGGTCATTGCCTCTCTTCTGTTGTGATATGGGGTGTTTATATAGGCTTCAAATTAGGGCAACAGGGGTGAAAAGGGAAATCGTGAGATAAGGTCTCACATGGCTGTGCTTCTTGCTTTGGTGGTATTAGCAAATGAATTACTGTCACTTGTCTTATTTCTCTGAACTACCCAATGAACAATCAGCATTTCAGCCTTGCCAGCACGCTCTCTCAGTTGATTGGTGCTCAGATGAGTAGCAGATTAATGAGTTGGCACCATCAGAGCCGCTGGTCTCATCACCCGCCCAAGGTTTGTGCAGCACATCACTTCCAGCTGTAAACTGTCCTTTAGCTGGATATTCTTGCAAAATTGGCGCCCAAGTTTTCTCCTATGATGCTGCCAAGTGTTCCATTCTTGATCTCTGCCCTTGAGATACTCTATTAGGTTTTATCTTAGATGGTCGGGCTTGAAGTTGGGCCGAAGTCGTGCCTTCGGTGTTCATTTTGTACCAGCAACCAATTCAGTAGAGTCGTGGGATCCACACGGTGCTATATGTGCTGCCAATTTGTTCTATCATGGTCCAACTTGACCATTTTTTCTTCTTCACTTGAATTACTTCTTCTCTCGTGCGAGTGTCACATAACACACCATTTTGAAAGTTGATTCCCCTTTTGAACTTTCCTTGGTGATGGCTTTCTAAAGGTATAAAAGGTTTAATATAATTTGAAGTATTTCACTTCTCACCATTTTTGCTTCTTGTCAGAGGAGAAAAATCAGTAAGAAGAGGACAAGGAAACAATACGGGGAGGGAGACTTGGGTTTGGTCTCTTCATCTGAGTGAACTCGTTCTTCATACACCTTTGAAGTCGTTGGAAGTATGGCTCACACACACCAAATTCATTTCACAATTTTCATAATTTAAACTCTTTTAATATTATTAGCAAATCTTGGTTCATGGAAGTCAATGTGAGCCAAAGCTTCACTTTTCCGACAAGTGGGGCCCAAGAGACATAACAGAAGAGGATTAAGGAATGAATTAACATTTTTTTATCACTAAAGAGGCCCAGCCATCTGCTTTCTCCTTTTCTTTTCTTCGAAGGCCCATTTCTCTTTTTTTTTTATTATTTTTTTTGCTGAAGAAGCCTAATGATATTTCCTCCATTCTTCTTTTTTTATGCAATGTCGAAGAAAGCCCATCAGAAAAGAAAATTAATGTTATTCTTATTCTCCCTCATCTCCCATACCAATTTAATTTCATCTTTAATGATTAAATAACACATTTAAACAATAAGCTTAAAAGTTTAACTTTTTATGTGGTGTTGACTTGGTACTATTTTGACACAAACTTAATATCGATTTTTTTAGGGGTAAACAAAGAGTCACCCACTAAAGCAGGTCGTGAACACTTTGAGAATTGGCGTTAGTTCCTCACCTTAAATGAACTGATATCTATTTTCATGACCTAGCTATTCTACGCCAACCTCCAATTCAATAGTGACCCATTTTATGCTACTTCTTGGATGTTCGGCTAACTACTTAAGATCATCCTGGACATATTAGTTAGATGGTTGTATATGCCGAACGAGAATGATGAGTCATATCCTCTTTGAGACAGGCCTATCATAGCTTAGAAAGACGCTGATGAATATCGGGAATGGTTTAATCGAAAGTGGGTTGCAGGAAACCCTTGTATGCCACCCGTCTTCCAGCCCTTCACTATCTTCTCTTTGCCATCATCAACAATATCGTGCTCTATTCTTTATTTATCCATCTCATTATCAAGGGACATGGAATAAATTTGCTAGATGTTGTTGTTGAGAAATTACGGATATCGACCAACCTTTTTGATGAACTTCCTAACTTCTGTTGATAAAGAATTATTGATGATGATAAACCCATCATGGTACCTGAACTGAAGCCAATCAATGATTGAATTTTTCTACCCAATGTCCTGCCAAACTAATATTGGGATCCAGTCGGCCCCGAGCCAGATGCACCCGCTGCTCCTGAGCCCTGGACCTACCATGACTCTTCTTTTGGAGCCTTTGTCGATCTGCCTCCATCAGGAGATACTAATGTCTAGCTGCATTGGCTGTGCTCCCAGTTCTCCGCCTTCAACATCAACTTTTCAAGGGGTTGAAGATGAATGTGTACCATCGCCTCGACTCAATTGTGACAACACAATACGATCTGATGGTCTGATGGGTCTGACAGTATGGCGCATGTACAAGTTCTTCCGACGACCATGATGATGATGGTGGTGACAATGCTCCTGCTGATGGTGATAAGGATGATGATACCATAGAAGAGTAGTTTTAAGATTTTTGATCATTTTCCTTCTTTTCTTTGGTTTAGTTGAGAGTTTTTGGATTTTATTGTTATGTGATATGTTGGCACTTAGTTACTATATCTATTATACTTTTCATTGTATGTTTGGATATCTTTCTCTTACTATATATTTGTTATGTTAATGCATGTTTATTTTGTTATGTGTGATATTGTGCTTGTATTTTATTTTTTTGCTCTTTAATTGCAATATTATTTAATTGAAAAGGATAATACATATTTTGAGGGGTAGTCATGCTAAATCTTTTTCCCCTTCTTCAATTTTCAAACTATTAGGGGGAAATATTTTGGTAAAATATCAATTTTGAATCTTCATAAAGAAATTATGTATTCTCAAGATTATATTATATATATATGTAGTTGTTTTATAAATCGTCAAAAGAGAGAGATTGTTGTTATAAATAATTCTCAAAATGATACAGAATTATACTTACCGATTTACAAACAATCACATAAGTATTTAACAGTTTTTTAGAGTTTATGTAATGCATAAACAGAGCATAAGAAGAAGAATATTTGCAAGAAGATCTCAAAATATAATTTGGTTAGATTAGAATTTTAATATATAAAGATAACAAAAAAGTCTTGAGTTTTAATTAGTCAAAAGACTCAAAACATAGGCTTTACACCCTAACCATTGCAATGGACCTCCTAACCGTTATAACAGATCAAATCAATTATGTACAAAATTTATCCAAATTACTTTATAATCTTTTTATATTCTAACCATTGCATCAGATCTCACATCTGTTATAATGGATGACCTCGAGATAAATTTAGCCTCTAATCATTATAATGGATCTCAATATCCGTTATAATGGATTAAATCATTTGTACACAAAATTTGATCAAAAATCTGCAAAGTCTATTCCCCTCATATCCGTTGTAATAGATTTTACATTTGTTATAATAGTTGACCTTGCTAAGATTTCTCTAAGCTAATGGATACTGTCGATTTCTTGTCAGTTATGGTGTATCTTTATATATACATCTTTCATCTTCTCAGAATTTGATGATTTTGAATAGTCAAACCCTAGCCATCAAGTTGCCTGAGTGCAAAGCTTCTTCTTCATTGTGTTAAATCTCAAGATTACTTTACAATACCTCAAAGAGAGTAAGAGAAATTAGTTCTTGATAGTTTCTAAGTGAGACTTGTGTCTTCACGTTCTGTTTGTTTTCTTTGACCAACAGTTACCCTGTTACTTGGTGTAAGAGACCAGAGGTTCGTAGTTGTAAAACTTACTTATAATAGTGACTCAACGCAATTAACGTTGGTGATTACAGATCCCAAAGACGTAGGCTTATTATAGCTGAATTTCGTTACATCACGTGTTCTTTCTTTCTTTCTCTTTACTTTTATTTGTTTATTTACTAGACCCCCTAAAAGAAAACATACATACTTAAAATCTAGAGATATAATATATAGACAATACCTTCCATATTTAAAATGTACATATGGCTTCTATTAATATAAATTTTTACTTCTTTTAAACCTTCTAAACAAGAACATAAATAAAAATCAACTCTGACATCTTTCTGATTTTAGAACTAGCATAAAACTCATCCGTTGTGTATATCATTTTAATTTTAAAAATATTTAACTTTAGCACTAATTTATTATAATTAATGTCTAACTCTTAAATTTTTAAATAAATTTAATTTATTATTTAATATAAAAAATATAAAAATTTTATTTTCTAAGTAACATTGTACAATGTATAATTTTTATATTATAATAAAATTTAATAATATTTAATTTTAATTTAAATGAACCGATCTCAAATTTAATTTTACTCGACTCGGACAGCCCTAACGGCTCCACGCCAACTTCCTCCGTCACCGTCAGTGACTCGGAGGATGAGACATTGAGAGTGAGACCTGAGAGGAAAAGGAAATGGTTCCCTGCGAGTCTGCGAGGCCGTGAGGCTGTTGACTCTCCGTAAGGACCGTAATCCGTATTCGTCTGACCAGCGAGAAAGGGTTTAGTGCGCTTTCTCCGTTATACCCCTTATCCTCTAAATTCGTCTCCACAAGGGATCCAAAAACCCTGGGGGGCTAAACTGTACTTTACCATTACCCCTCGAGACTCGAGCTCAAGGTATCCATCGCCGCTCTCTTCCCTTTCCTCCTCCTCGATTTCTCACTTCTCGCTCTCCGATACAAACACCAACCTCGCCTTCTTTCTTTTTCTTATGGTTTGGGTTCAGCGTTCCTCTGAGTTCTAACAATGGCTACAATACAAGGCCTCCCCAGCTCGTGTTCTCTCAACTTACTGTCGCTATCTATGGCTTCTGCTTCATCCACCTCGCCTCTCTCTTTTCTCAGGTATCCTACCCTATCCTATCATATCCTATCTTCCCCCATTTTCTTTTCTGAAGTTACAACTTCACTCGCACTTCATGGCCTTTAAGTTTAATCACACATCTGTTCCCGCTTTGATACCGTGCCAGTTCGTTTTGGTACCACTTTTACTCTGGTTGCTTCAATTACGTATTCCCATGATTGCTGTAACCAAACGAAATAATGTTTACACTTTACAGGGTGAGATTAACTGTTGGTTCATATGTCTCTAAACCAAAATTGCTGCATTGCAAAAACATTCCTTTGCATCATAACTATTGGATTTTATCTGCAACCAAGAAGAAGGCTGGAAAGACCCAACTGGATAATGTCAGTGATGGAGAAAATATTGGCATTAGTTCAGAAAATAATAAAAAACCCACCAGGCGCGGCACTAGAAAATCTTCAAAGAAAACCACAGAAGAAGCTATTCCAGTCGAACCTAACACCAACTTAACTGTGGATCAAGAACAAACGTGGATAAAGGATCAACCAGAAAATATCGCTGTTAGTTTGGAAACTATCAACACTAGTTCAGCAACTAATAAAAAAACAACCAGACGAGGTAGAAGGTCTTCAAAGGAAACCACAGAAGAAATCATTCTGGCCGAAGCTACCACTGAATTAACTGCAGATCAAGAACAAGTGTTGATGAAAAACCAACCAAAAAATATCAATATCAACATTAGTTCAGGTAATGTTGACATTAGTTCAGAAAACGTTGACATTAGTTCACAAAGTAATATGAAATCCACCAGGCGCAGTACAAAGAAGTTTTCAAAAAAGACTGCGGAAGAAATTATTCCAGCTGAAGCTGCCACCAAATTAACTGAGGATCATTTGGAGATAACTAAGGATCCTGTGACCCACACTGAAGAGCTTCAGAATGAGAAGTTTCATATGACTAACTTAGGTATGTTTTTACAACTTAATTGGTTAAGTTTTTTTCTTTTAAAAAATTTTTGGCATTAGAAAGCATATGAGATGATTCTTACTTTGCAAGGCTATTTGTAATATTTTCTTCTTGGTATTGGAACAGACATGAATTGTCGCCTAAGGCAAATACAGAAATTACTGCAAAAAAATAGTTCCAGTTCTTATTTGTTTCAATAAACTTTATCAATCTCCCCCACATGATGCTTTCAGGTCCATCAGAGAAAGAAATAGACTTTTCAATATTCGACGCTGAAGAAGATGGAGAGAATGGAGACTTTATGTTGCCCCCACTGGTGATTTGTTATGGCCCTGCAAAAGCCTCCTTTATACCATACGCAAGACCGTCCAAAAGGATATTCGATCAGGAAATGCATGAAGCAATAACAGACTTGTATTGGTCGCCTGATCAATTCTATAGGGCACCAGGCAGTGCAGCCTCCTCTGTAGCAATTGCTCTTGCAAGGCTCGATGGTCAGGTTGAGTTCATGGGGAAATTGGGGCGTGATTCACTTGGGAAGGACATGTGGTCTGAGTTGAAGGCATACGATGTTCAGATGCGGTGCACAAAAATTGATGATTCATCTTCAACGGCTGTTTCCTTTATGAAGCTTACTGCAGCTGGTGGGCGCTTGAAAGCTAAGTGTGTGAGTTCATGTGCTGAGGATGCTTTTCTGAACTCTGATATTAATTTGGATGTTCTAAAAGAGGTGAGTATAATTTAATTTAATTTAATTTAATTTTTGTTCAATTTTGCAGCATGTCCTCTACTAGTACAAACCTCACACAGCCATATTTTCTATCATTGGTTTGTTTTTGAATGTACGATTGGATATAAAGATTTTCCATTTTTATCACCCTGGTATTTTTCTTCCAACTGAGTTTTCATTTATTGCAAATTATCAGCCACAACTGATCTGGTACAACCAGCTGTTACTTCAGAGTGTTCCTGGGTTTAGTTTTACCAGAGTAAAAAGGATAAAAGCACCAAAATATGAAAGGGAATATGTAGGTTTTAATTTGCTGGAATCAGCTTCTTAACATCCCATTGTAAACTTTTTCAGACCTACACATGAAAGAAAAGAAATGAATTGCATTTTCTGCACAAGGAGTCCTAAATTTCTTTTCATAACATAATTTATCAAGTTACCAATTGGTGTGAAGTTGTTGTAATACATGCACCACACAAAGAATACTTCTGACAAATTATCAAATGAAAACAAAAGCTACCTCTGTTCTCTTCTATGTTACAGGCCAAGATGCTATACTTCAATTCTTCAGCCTTACTGGACTCAAAATCTAAATCGACTCTAATGGAGGTGATTAGGATAATGAAATCTCAAGGCAGCCTTATCTTCTTTGACGTGAATCTGCCATTGCCACTCTGGTACTCTTCAGAGGAAGCAAAATCATTTCTCAAGCAAGCTTTCGCTGTTTCAAATTTTATTGAGTTAACACAACATGAACTCGACTTCCTATGTGGGATTGAACAAAATGCGATGGGAAATAAAAAGTTTGTGCATCGGAGCAGAAAAAGGTTGGAGGAGTTTTGGCACGACAGCTTGGAGGTGCTTTTTGTTACCAATGGTACATCGGGGGTAAGCTATTATACCAAGGAGAACGATCAGTATTTTGTTGGTACTGAGGATATACAGATTGAACCATCCAGTTGTGAGATGTCAGCATCTGGGGATGCTCTTGTTGCAGGTATATATATGTCCTTGTTTTTTTTTCTGTTTTTGATTTTAATGTCAGTTGGTACCACACATCCTGCAAAATAGGTCCCATTATATGAGATGAAATCCCATCACAGGACTATTATTATTATTATTATTAGCATTACTACTATTATTATATTACTATTACTATTTATTACTTTTATTAGTATATTATTATCATACATCATCATCATTGTCATCATCATTGTTAGTCATTATTATTATTATCTATCATTAACATTAGTATCATTATCACTATTACTATCATTAATTTTTGATATTTGAGATATCTGGTCTCTATGATCTCAGATTGGGTTTAATTTCTAGCCTACCCAATTTATTTGGGATTAAGGGCATTGTTGTTGTTGTTTTTGTATTGTCAAATGCATTTGAGAAAACTTCTAAATCAAAGAATTAAGTTTGTAGCTACATTTTTGGACATATGAATAGCATGCTTGCCAAATTCCGCGCCATTCTAGTATAATTGACAATGCATCAAAGGGTTATCAGTGCTTGAAAGAATGATAAAACATTCTACAAATTTCGTCAATGCTTCAGATTTCTTTTTCAATGTTTTTGGTGAATGCCAAATATTTGGTGTTATACTGTTATTTGTAGGGGAACAATTTTCTTAAAAGCAAAGTTCTGCAAAAAATGGAAAAAAAAACAAAAGCCAAGCTATACATTTGTTACTAGTATTGTATTAGTTTGGTACCATGCTGGTTAGTTCCTACACAAGTGTGTGCTTAGGATGTATTCATCATCTTTATGTTAATTTAATGTACCTAAAGCTACTCTGATAGAACCCCAATAAAAACAAATGCACTTGAAAATATTGTGTATGCTATTTGGGGACTAAGGAAGAAATTGCTAATAATCTTGTGTATTTATTCTACCAGCATTGATGAAGATGCTGGTATCAGAACCTGATAAGGCGACTGACCCATCATACTTGGAGACAAGCATATGGTACGCTATCAAATCGGGTATGGTTGCGCAGACATTAGCCACTATCGAGTCCGGTTTCTATGATGACTAGCTGTCTGACTAGCACCTCTATGATCAAATAGCAACGACTCAGGAGGATGCTTAGTAGGAAAAATACCAAGAGAGTAGAGGAGAGCTTGTAGCCTGAAAATGTATTTGATTTTATGTAATTATTTTAGTCAGGTGCGAAAGACGCTGTCGAGAAATCTCTAGAAAGTTGAGACTGTACAAAAATTTTGGGAATGGTTTCTTTTATGCTGTTGCCTCAGAAGCGAGAAAATATTGTTTTTGAATACGAAATCATTGGTAAATGATAGCAGATTGTGTGTCCTTGGTTGCTACATAAACAAATTGTTCTTCTTTTCATTAACAATCCTTACTTTTCCTTCCTCTGAAGGGTTAAAAGTTTACACTTTTTTAACTTACCAAAAGTGCGATTAATTTCACAATCAATGTTTAAGGGAGAAAAACTGTAATTTATTTGAACAAGCTTTTTGCAGCATTTTCACTTCTGTGATAAAGAAAACTAGGCAAATCACCATTTCTACCCCTTCATCTCTCAGAGGTCAGCATTCCGATGATGCTTCTGGTATATGAATAAGCATAATAAAAATTGTACTAATAATTGTATCAGTGAAATGCAGGGAGCATGCACTGAAAAAGTGCTGGAAATACCCTCTTCCGCTATTTGACCAAAATAATTTTCACGGATGGAATATGAATAAGCGCTCAAAATTACCAGTGCATCATGGAGTAGTACTGGTACCGTTCCTTTCCGGTTTCCACCTTTATTGTTATTGGTGTTTATTTATTTATTTATGTATAAATTTAAAAATATAAATCATATTTTATATCATCTCAATTATATATATATATATAGTGAGACTATAGTGCTTCATGAAGCACAAAACCTCCCGTGCTTCGTGTCCGTATCTCGAATTTGAAAGTTCAAACGGCCGATCCAAACCGTTGAACATGATCATATTGAAATATCCTTGGAGATCAAATTATATATATTTTTGAATTTTTTGCTATTTTTTAAATGGGTACAAAGTTTGCTGATCTAACGATTTCTGCACCATCCAAAACTAGCGATATTGTACCAATCTAAAAAATAGCAAAAATATTCAAAAAAAAATATACATTTTGATCTCCAAAGATAGTTCAATATGAAGATCATGTTCAACGGTTTGGATCGACCGTTTGAACTTTCAAATTCGAGATACGAATACGAAGCATAGGAGGTTTTGTGTTTCGCGAAACACCATAGCCTCTCTCTCTCTCTCTATATATATATAGAGAGAGAGAGAGAGAGAGTTAGACTATTGTGAAAACGATTACATTTCGAGTTCAAGTGCATAGGGCTCAAATTTTATTGTAACACGTCTGAAATTCAAAATTATCATTCTCATTAAATTATTCATATCAAAATATTACGGGATATAAAAATTTGGGGTATTTCGAGTTTTCTAAGTATTTATTTTGGATTTTTGAAAATCAGCAACAACAATTCAATATTTTATTATTATTTTAGTGCTGATTTTTAAAAATCCAAAACAAATACTTAGAAAACTCGAAATACCTCAAATTTTTGTATACCCTAATATTTTTATATGAAGAATTTAATGAGAATGATAATTTTGAATTTCGAACGTGTTACGAAAAAATTTGAGTCGTATGCACTTGGGCTCGAAATGCAAACGTTTTCACAATAGCCTATCCCGATATATATATATATATATATACATATATATATATACATATATATATATATACATATATATATATACATATATATATATACATATATATATATATACATATATATATATACATATATATATATATACATATATATATACATATATATATATACATATATATATATATATATAGAGTGAGGCTATGGTGCTTCGCGAAGCACAAAACCTCCCGTGCTTCGCGTCCGTATCTCAAATTTGAAAGTTCATATGCCCGATCCAAACCGTTGAACATGATCTTCATATTGAACTATCTTTGGAGATCAAAATTTATATTTTTTTGAATTTTTTTGCTATTTTTTAGATGGGTACAAAATCGCTAGTTTTGGATGGTGCAGAAATCGTTAGATCAGCAAATTTTATACTCATTTAAAAAATAGCAAAAAAATTCAAAAAAATATAAAATTTGATCTCCAAAAATATTTCAATATGAAGATCATGTTCAACGGTTTGGATCGAGCGTATGAACTTTCAAATTCGAGATACGGACGCGAAGTACGGGAGGTTTTGTGCTTCGCGAAGCACCATAGCCTCACTCTATATATATATACATATATATATATATATACATATATATATATATATACATATATATATATATACATATATATATATATATATATATAGTCCGACTACGGTGCTTTGCGCTCTATTCTCCATCTCAAGTCAGAAATGATTGATCCGAACCGTTCAATTTAATCTTCATATCAAAATCTATTAGGAAATCAAATTTTATATTTTTAAAAAAAAATTGGCTATTTTTTCTGGTGAGGAGAAAATGACTCGATCTGAGAATTCTGGTTCATCCAAAAATGACGGTTCCCCCCTATCCAAAAAAATAACAAATAAATTCCAAAAAAATATAAAATTTAGTTTACTCATAGATATTGATATAGAGATTAGATTGAGCAGTTTGTATCGATTATTTTTTACATAAAATTAATAATACATCGCAAAACACACAACACTCTTATGCTTTG
The DNA here is from genome assembly GCA_964058805.1 of Schoenoplectus triqueter. Classification (NCBI taxonomy): domain Eukaryota; kingdom Viridiplantae; phylum Streptophyta; class Magnoliopsida; order Poales; family Cyperaceae; genus Schoenoplectus; species Schoenoplectus triqueter. The sequence goes on along the minus strand of CAXKVV010001023.1, from coordinate 15,996 downwards.
TAAAGCACCGTAGCCTAATTCTATATATTTATATATATATATATATATATATATATATATATATATAGAGAAAAGATACCGTGAGCTTAAACTCATGTAGGCCTTCCGCGAGCTTGATAGGTGCTCATTTTATATAATATTTGCACAAGATTTAACACAATAATTCACTCAATTTATTTGAATCATGCTTATTTTAGCCTGTGTTTTATTTCTAGAACTTGTTACTGCCGTATTTCTTGGTTTTTGTAATTTCTAAAAATTTCTGGAGGAATCAGAACAGAATTCGGCTCTGCCAAGACTCTCAGCGAGACCCTTGGCAGAGAGCAGTTACCAGACGCGAATTGAGCAAGGAAACAGCTGTACACGCGAAGGAAAATCTAGAGATCTCATCTATGATTTAGTAGGGATTAAATGCAGTAATTTAAGGAGATTAATGAGAGAAAAGGAAAGAGATTTACCTCTTGGTTGGAAAGAGGAGGTGAGAGAGAGAATGAATTGCTGAAATTTAGGGAGTAAATCTAGGGGATTTAAACCAAAGAAGGAAGATTGGCCAGGAGGAAACAAAAAGGAATTTTTCGGACTGGACTCTCTCTCTCTCTCCCTGGCAGATTCGGCTCTGGAGAGGACAGAAAGGAAAATTGGAAAAGAAACGCAGCAAGGTTTTCGGACCAGAGAAGAAGTGGAGACATTGGGGAGTCTTGGTTTCCAATTGGGTTTTATCATTCTTCTCTCTTTAACCTTTTTATCCATTGTGATGGACCCAGAACTGAACCGTTGTATTCTTAAAGCCATGCTTGGCTAAACAAATTTTCTTGGGATTAGGCATGTAACAAATTACTATGTTGTTGGTTTAATTTAATTGACATTATTACTTTTATTTGATCTTTGTTTGTCTTGTGATTTGAATTGCTAAACTACTTGTATGATATGAGTTGATTTAATTGAATAACTTAGTCACACAAATGGTTTAAACTTAGGACTTGAATTGTTAGATCGAAAGATAATAATTTGAGACCCGATAACATAAGATAACGTAGAAATAGGCGAAGGACCGAAAGGAGAAACCCGTTCCTAATGGGGACACCTAAATTTGTTTGAATGATTTATTGAAGTACCGAAAGGAGAAAAGTAAATTACTAAAATATGTTTAGGCTAATCATGAAACTTAATAGACTTAGTTTAGGAGAATGCGCCGCGAAAGCGGGTGTTTAAGTAAATTGAGTACGGTACGAAGCCACGACGGTGGATAAATACTACCATTGGATTAGAAACCCACAAAGAAAATATAATAGTGTAACATCAATTAAATGAATACCAACAACCTCTAGTAATTTGTACGCCGAAATCCCAGGAATACCAAAAATATTCAATTTCTCGTATTTTATCTTTTCAATTAAGTCAATCTTAGAATTTAGTCTTTTATTTTCTGAAAATCTGAAATTGGTTGCTTAGCTAATTAAAAGAAATAAATTTGGTATTTAAATCCCGTTCCTTGTGGATTCGACACCCGACAATATACTTAACGATAGGTTGTGCGCTTGCAACCCGTCTTTTAACGTTGTTTTTAGGGTATTTATTAGCACTTATGAAAAACACATCAGAGCTTAACTAAAAAAATATATTAAATCATTTTCAAATTTTAATTTATTATACTCATTAAATTCTTTATATGAAAATCTCATGGGATGCAAAAATTTAAAATTTTTTGAGTTTTTTAAGTCATGGTTTTAATTTTTGAAAATCAGCTTTAAAAATAATAAGAAAATATTTAATACTTGAAAATAATTTAAAAAAATTAAAAACGATATCCTAAAAAGCTCAAAACACTCCGAAATTTTACATTCCACAAGATTTTCATATAAATAATTTAATAAGGATGATAAATTATAATTTAAAAATAATTTGATGTACGTTTTGAGTTAAGCTCATGAAATGTCTTCATGAGCTTAAACTCACGGTATCTTTACTATATATATATATATATGAAAAATTATAAAATTTTAACTTCATTTGAATAACCATTAAATAACGAGTCTAAGTTGTAAAATTTAGTTCTTTGATTTTGTTAACTCTTGATGCATATATTAATAATATTGAAATAATATAATTTTTTTAATATATATATAAGATGATATTTACAAAATATTCCTTCAATTTTTTTTTTTAAAAAAAAAAGTGGATGAGCATCCACCGATTTCATTGAAATTGAGAACTTACAGCTAAATTTTTTTTGTCCAATGTACCAAACAACTGGTACAAAGAGATAGTACCTGTAGAGCTATTACAATAAGCATCAAAATAGTTTTTACTCTAAAAGCTTGCTTAATACAAAAAAAAACGCATACCAATAAGGACTAGTCATCACAAAAGAACTACAAACATACAGTTTCAAGGCCTAACATTACAAAACAATAGCAACAAACATGATATAGCCAACCAAACTGGTTAAGGAAGACATTACTAAAACACATCATTCTCTATGCCATACAAGGGAATGAGCTCCCGCACCATCTCTTCCTGAGCTGTCCTTGAATTGTCAACCTATAAATGGAGACTTTGCACATCCTGTGGTAGTATATACTGAATTATAAGCAATAAGACCTCATCTAAATTTTTACACAAAAACTGAATTAATCTCAGAATTTGCATCCCTAGCATCTTAATGCTTTTAGGAACAACATCTATATTAAAACAAATACGATTTCTTTCCAACCATACAATCCACAACACCACACTCCTAATTATTTCCACTAAAGTTTCATTCTTAAATGGAATAGATGTATCAATTTTCCATAAATCATCCAGGGAATTACCCTCAAAGGTGAAGTTATTATGCACAACTAACCATTACCATAAACTATTAACAATATGACATTGAACAAAAAGATGATCAATATTTTCTTCACATGAACAAAAAACACAATGAGTATCACCTTGTCAACCTCTTTTAATAAGATTAGCTTTGGTCAGAATTTTATTCTTCTTAATCAACCACATAAATATTTATATTTTGAATGATATTTTAGTTTTCCATATAATATTAGAATCTTTACTGAACACCCCATCATTGTTCAACCATTCATATAAGGAGTGAACTTTAAATTGACCTGAAATATTTCATCTCCAACAAATTTGATCTTCAACATCTTCACTTAAAGATACATGAGAAGTAAGTAACCTAATTTTTTAAAAATCTAACAAACATGGGCCTGTGAGTAGCTCAGTAAATATATATTTGAAACACCCTACATAATTGCTTGCTCTACAGTAATTAATGGATCACTGACAATAGAATATAACATAGACAATTCATAAGCCAATGATGTATCTTCTATCTGTCTATCCAACCAAATTAAATTTAATTTCCCATTTCCTATCTTCCTATTTAAATAAAATTCTACCACTTCACTAATATTTTGAACATACTTCCAAAATATAGAGAATTTTATTTTATTAACTACATTGTGGTATTTGAATCTCAGAATATCTTTTCAATATCCATAAACATCACATCCTTATATCTAACCATCCATTTAGCTAAAAGTGCTTTATTCATAATTTCTAAATTCATAACATCTAATCCTCCATTTTTTATCTTTAGACCAAGCAATTAAAGTATATTTTTTCTTAGCATTATGATCTCCATACCATAGAAAATATTTCCTTAATTGATCTATCCTAGTTCTAATTTTAGCAGGTAACTTAAATAAGGACATCCAATACAAATGTAGAGATGATAAAATTGAGTTTAATAAAGTTACTCTCCCCCTATAGATAACAACTTGCCTTTTCAGCTTTGAAGTTTAGTCTCAATTTTCTCAATAAGAAAATTCCAGTTATCAACTGATAATTTTTTCCAGTGTAATAGCATACCTAAGTACATTAAAGGAAGGAAAGATATTTTATAACCTAATTGATCAGCTAGTTTAGTTCCTTCCTCTTCAGTTAAATTCAAAGGCACCAACTCACTTTTGGCAAAATTGATTTTCATACCTGACAAATCCTCACACCCTAGCAATATCCATTTCAAGACCTCTATATTTTCTTTTGATGCTTCTAAAAATAATAAAGTGTCATTTGCAATATGTAACTTCAGAATCTGACCTAAATTACCAAAGTCCCTTAAGCCTCTAAGAATTCCATTTGTTTGAGCTTTTTGTAATATTCTATGAAATACATCAGCTACTAAATCAAATAAAAATGGAGATAAATGATCTCCTTGTCTAACCCCCTCTTGCAAGAGAAATATTCACTAAGTGTACTATTAAAATTAATGCAAGTTCTAATAGCTTTAATCCAACTTATCCATAAAGAACTAAATCCTCTAGCCTCTAAAATTTCAAATAGAAAATCCCAACGCACCATATCAAATGCTTTCTCAAAATCAATTTTAAAAAAATATACCTTTAATTTTTTTAACCCTGACTTGATGTAGTACCTCAGTTGTCACCACTACATTATTCATAATATTCCTACCTTTAATGTATATTGTTTGTGTGTAAGGAATCAATGAATCCATATGTGGTGCTAATCTACGGGTTAACAAATTTGTAATAATTTTGAAACTACAATTAATTAGACTAATAGGCCTATACTGTGTTATTAGTTGAGCATTTTTTAGATAATAAACAAATTAAAGCTAAGTTTATTTTTGAAATATCTAAGATATTATGATAAAATGCATGAACTAATTTCATCACATCATTTTGAATTATCTCCCAACATGATTGATAAAATAAAAAAGAAAACTCATATGGTCCTGGTGTTTTTTTAGGATCACAAAAAAAAATAATGTATTTTACTTCTTCAACAGTAAATGGTTTATCTAATTGCATCTTTAGCATCGTTTTTGTAGAAGTACCCATCAGATTTCTATAGAAATCTACAACATGTTTAGACAAAATTGATGGATCCCTTTCTACTCTACCATCTATTTCTAAAGAAAAAATATTTTCCCCCCTAATTGTAGCAATGGTATGGAAAAATTTAATATTATGATCACCCTCTAAAAACCATTTTAATTTTACCCTTTGCCGCCAATAGTGTTCTTCCTCCTCATAAATTTTATCTAATTCTAGATGATAAGATTTAAACTTAGATAGATCATGTATATCCAAAATACTTTTATCTTGGACTTGATAGCCCTAGGATGATGATATTAAAATGTCAAAATAATGTAAGAACGTAAATAATCTAAGATAAAAATGTATAAACCGATTTGGGACTTAATGTTTAAGTGTAATGGCAACAGAATACAATTTAATTCGATTTACTTCTCACAAGAATATAACAATCAAAGAAATGTGAGAAAAAAAAAAGAAAAAATTAAACAAGAACACAAAATGTAATGGAGTTCAGCTTAAAAATGCCTACGTCTTCGAGACTCTCAACCTCTAACAATTGAGGTTGAGCTGAAATACTAAAAATAGTTTTACACTTGTAGAACTTGGTTCCTTACACAAAAATGAACCGCCAAGCCTATCGATAACTAGAGTGACAACATACTCAAAAATGATGAGTGATAACATACTCAAAAACAAGAAGTAAGTGACAACACACTAAAAAATATGAGCACTACAACTCAAAAAGAGTGAACACTACAACTCAAGAAAATATTTAAAAGAAGATCATAAAGAATTAAGTTAGGAGAATAGAGAGAAGCTAGATTGAGTTTAAACAAAAAAATGACTAATTGAACGTTTCAATCTCTTAAATTATATCTCTTATTTTGTATATGACTAATAAGCTCTCTGATATAATGATTTAGCTAAATGGATATCATAATAATTAGTGAGAGAGATAATTCTTTTAAAATAAATCTTCTGAAACAACTGAACAAATTATTTTCAGCCTGAACTGTTATAACAGCTTGGAAATCTTTATAACGGTTTAGAAGAATAATCGTTGGATCAATTGAGCAGAAACATTATAATAATTCACTGAATCGTTATACGTTTTATAAACTGTTGCAACAATTACTGAATCGTTACATAACGATACACTCTGATTTCTTTGAGAATTTTCTGCCTTAGAATATTTTTGAGTATTGAGATGAACCGTTATAACGATTACTGAATCGTTATAATGTATCACTGGACAGAAACACTTTTATTTGTTATTTAAGCTCAATTTATCTTGACCAATTCAACCTAATTTGAGTCTAACTAAACCTAAACCTAATGTAATCTTTATGAAGCTCGTGTATCCCATCATCAGTCTTGGTTCTTGTGCACTAATCCATTTGCATTTCAATCCCTGCACAAAACTCAAACAAGACAAATTGTAAAATTCAAAATTATTTTGCAAATCGACAAATCAAAGAAAATGTTTAGTGTAACATGACTAACTCTAACTCTTGAATTTTTGTAAAAAAAAATTTTCTTACTTTTATTCTTAGCAGCCATAGTGTTTTTATTCCAACATCTTATTTTTTTCCTCATATGTTGGAGTTTAAGTCTCCATTCATTATCAAAGTCCCCTATAATATTATATTCTAACCATCACTTAATAAATAAAAATATAAGTGGAAATCTTTTTTTTGGCAGTATATTAACTGTGTAGTCATAGGTAGTTCCTGACGGTTCTAATTTTTTTCTAATAAAATTAAAGTCTCCACATAAAGCCAAAAATTATATCCTAATTGTTGTATAAAAGTAAGTTCTTTTAAAAATTTGTTTTTTATGGAGTAGTTAATGAACCATATACTACAGTAAAAATTCAAATGAAATAATCAGTTTTATTTTGAAGACAAACTATAACAGAAAAATCTAAAACCCATTGATTAATTATATAAAATAAAACTTTCATTTATATCTATTAAGATACTTTCAGAATTACCTTGAGAAGGTTTAACTATCCAAAAATTAATAGTAATAATAATTTTGTTTAGAATTATATATGAGAATGATTTCATCATAGTTTCTTGTATCCCAACTAAGTTAATTTTATGTTGGATAAGATATTCTGAAACTAAAGCTTTTTTTGCTTTTGTTAAATCCTCTGCAGTTCCAATTAAACACATTAACCATTTAAAATTGCTAATGAACTAACAAAGCTTGATTCTCCTAAAACATCTAAACTAATATCAAGAAGATCACTATTATCACGTAAAATAATAGCATCCTCCTTATGTTTCACAGTGTCAATGATGTTCATGAATCTATCTTTAATGAGAGATCTAAACCGTTCTACTATTTATTTCCTAATTATCTCAGTTTTGTCCAAAGAAAAACCACAAGATTCAAAAACTGAACTACATCAGAATCAGAAGAATGATCAAAAAGAAAATTCTTAGCTAAGCTATCTATTGACGAAACTAAAGAAGTACCTGATGCTACAGTTATCTTGCCTTTGCCTTTACCAGCACCCTTACCACCTATTGCCTTCTGTTGTAAACGTTGACTCTGTCGAGGAGGGTCAACTGGTTGAGGTTTGAATGAAGATGGTACAAATTGTTTTGGATCGGGGACTAGATTAGGCTTGAGACTAATAGATGGTTCTGGAGTCTTGCTAGACCCTTTTTGAGTATGAACAGTCTCATCCCATACATCTAGTGTTCACCTTGTTCCTCAGTATCTAAAGTAGAGAAGAAATTAGTGGTTTCTGGTAAGGTTTTTTGGGTTAGGGCGATAATGAGTGCTTGAGAGGTTCCCTCGTCCTCAGATTTTTATTTTTTACTTTGCCAGAAAACCTGAGACTTCCTTTTACCCCATGGATCAGTTACTTGTAAGACTTGCTCAATGGTAGAGGTAAGAAAATAGGTGCGAAGATCCTTAGTAACTTCATCAAAACATAATATCTCTAGCCCTAGGAATAGATTCTCTATGAGGAAATGCTATTTTAATTCTTAACTCAGTAAAATCAATGTGTCAAGCACATCTTGGATCAACATCTAATAAAATACCCACAAATTCTTTTACTACCCTACGAAGTTCAAAATTTTTCCAAGATATTGAGGAAATCCTGAAATAAGCACTCAAAGCTGAACTGAATCACTACCACTATCATATTTAAAAGAATGAAAAAGTTCAATCGGGAAGCAAACACCACCTAGCTAGATTTGACCATTTAATAAGACCTTTTTTTTTTCAATCATCAGAAGGAGGTCCAACCAAGAATTTGTTATCTGGTAGAGCACGAACAATCCAATTCTAGCCTGGAATAGAAAATGTTTGACAAAGTTGAGATTGAATATAGATCGCACCTAGACCAGTACTATCCTATAACATTAAGCTATTCCTAAGAGTGGATCTAAACTCACTGTTAATTGGATTAGAGGAAAAGATGAGAGGTGGATGTTTGGATGCCTCATCGATTAGTTCTGGAGGTGGAGGTTTGCGAGTTATCGGAGTCATGGTTATAGATCTATAATTTCTAGAGATGTGATCTAATCGCCCACATGTAAAACAAACTAAGAAGTTTCTATAAGAACTAGCTAAGTGACCGCTATCGCCGCAACGATAGCAAACTGGGTTGCCTTTCTCCCGAGCAGTGCGAAGATGGATCAATTTATAATGTAGACGACGGGCGTTCGATGTAGATGCTTCAAGATTTGGATTAGGGTTCACCTGAGGTATAGAATCGTTAGGCAAAGATGGATGCTGCGTTGTAGCGACTGACGCGTAACTCGACTTTGTGGGGACCACCGGAAGAGAGCCAGATGATGGATGTGGTTCAAGAAATAGTGTATGTGAAAATCCCGTCGAAGAAGATGGATGTGGACAAGGTATCAGATTCGACATCAACGAAGCAGACATAAATCCCATAGAAGAGATGCCATAACTGAGCCCATTGAAGTAGAAAACAAATGATAACTCGTGTTGAAAAGAGGCCATCAAGCGAATTAAATCAGAATGGGGGGCTGCCAGGAGGGGCCTGACACCTCCATAATTTATACAAATTAGTAGTGGTTATCATTTTTTATTTATTTTTATAAGATATTTAGCTATAAGGTACACCTCATAAATTCTATTTTAAATATATGAAACATTAAAAATCTAAATTATAGACATATTTTAGTCTAATTATAGGCTCATCATATTCGTTTTTTAATTTAATTTTCAACGAATTCTTTCCTCTCTTTTGACTGATGATAAATGACGATTTCTTTCTTTCTTTGATAATCCCTATGGTCGTATTGCAGACTTATAAATTAACTCTCTTTAATTTTTCGGCACCTCCCAAGTTCAAATCTTGATTCCGCCTCGTTTCACTTTATCTTTGTAATTTTTGGAGCAACTTTTTTTTTCTGTTTCTTTACTTACTAGTTTTATAACGGCAGGTGATAAAAAAAATGTATGCTTTAGTAACTATATATTACTTTTTTTTTTCTTTTTGAGATCAAATGTTTCGTAAAGAAAAATTTGCTGCGAAAGAGATTAAAGTTTCTTATCAAAACTATATTTTTGCTGTAATCTATATATTTTTGTTTTAAATTATGTAAGTTATCCGATAGAATTGTCCAACTTCTATTGATTCAATATTTGTTTTCTTAATTCACGATAATATTGTAGGGCCAAATCAGATAGAATTTGAGTATAAGTTTGAAATTAGACTCGCGGCCTGACTCGAAATATTTATATACATGTGTATCATCAATTGATAATATAAGGTGCATAATATTATAAAGTTATAGTATTTTAAATTTCAAAATAATAGCAACATCCATTATATTATATAAAAAAATATAATCACGATATAATTTTGATATGAACCGAATGAATTATGAAACAAAAAGATCTTGTAGCCGGCCCCAGGCCCACGACCCACGGCCCATTTAAATCCTAGACGGACAGCCTGCAGCCCCCACCGGCCCACCCGAACTCCGAACTCTGAACTCTAAAAGAGTCAAGCGTTACTACCTAGGTAGGCTATTGCTATTTGCTAAGGCCTAAGGTCAGAGAAACGAAAGAGAGAGCGAGAGAGAGCTTCCACACCGGTAACACCACGATCATGGCGACTCCGTCGCACGCGCACCTCTTCTCCGCCAAACACATTCTCTCTTTCTCTCGTTTCTCGCTCCCTTCGAGATCCCTTTCTCGCACCTCCTCTATCTCCCTCCCTCAGCCCAAATTGAGACGCCACCTGCACCTTACGCGCGCCTCCATCAGAAAGCTGTCTGAGGCGGAACCTATACCAATCCCGCAAGACCCGGACGAGCAACTGGACGGCAGGATTCCCGTCGGCCCTGGGATTTATGGGGTTTATGACTCCAACGGAGACCTCCAGTTCGTCGGTACCTCTAGAAGCATCTCCAATAGCATCAAAATACACAGGCGTTTGATCCCCGAGTTGTGCGTTTCTGTTAAGGTCGTTGATTCCTCCCTTTTGCTATTTTAGCTTTTGTCCATACTAAATCGCACTTGTCATTCAGACAAACACAAATACACTGGTTCTGGTGCTGGGTTCAACAACCAAGTTCGGGGGTTAATTGAATTAAGCAGTTCAGACCAGAAAATAGTACTATGCATTCATCTTCTAGTCTTAACTGTCATCCATCTGGAAATTGAATGTAGTTTGTATCAAACACAAAAATCTCACCAGATCCGGCATAATTGTGGTTACCCTCCAGCATTTTATATTTCTTTCACAAAGATTTGACCTTTTCTAATATGTTGTTGCCCATTTTTCTATCACTTGTGGTCTTGTGGGTTCTCTTGGATTATTCTGAGATGATAATTCAATTTTGCCAAATGTTTAAATGACCATGTCAGTGCCTATCCTTTTCCATTGGAAATCATAATACAGCTACTTTCTGTATCTTGATACTGTAGTATATATCAGTTTTCCATTCAGTGACCAATGGGTCTCTCAGCTGTGCCTTGATTGATGGGTCCAATCCTATCGGACTCGCTTAATTATTATTTGACCTGAATATCGGGTAAAAAAGACGTGCTGCCATGGCCATGGAACCTAAATTGCTCCCACTCCAGAAAAGACAACAATCAGTCAGTTTCTGTCCACCCTTTTATAATTTGTAGACTAGCACCCAACTGAGTTACTAGTCTGGCATGCTGTCGCTACCAGGATTTTGACCACATGTGCATCATTCATTAAATAAAAGAAGTTGCTCCAGACATGCTCCAATGAAAACACGAAGAAGAACAGAAAAATTGCTTCTAATTTGAACGCCTGAACCCAGCAGTAATTGTATTCTCATATGCAGGTGGGTCCCATGAACAAAGGCAAGCCTGAACTCAGTGACCTCCAGAATGCATTTAATGCCTGGATGGGGGAGCACATTTCATTGACGGGGCTCATCCCTCCGGGCAATGCATCAAAGAGTGATATCTGGGCAGCCCCACCAATGAAACTACACCTGGTACCGGAGCAAGCAGACCCCACTGAATCACAGGACCAGCCTATTAAGCGGCTCCTGAATGAGCACCACATGGTAGTCTTCATCCATGGGCCTCCTCAGATGGCAATGAAAAAACACGACCTGGAGCATTACGCCTCCACCAGGGTTTTGGGTCTCTTGATTTCCCACGGGCTTCACTTTGTCACAGTAGATCTTGTTGAAGAATGCCACTCAGGTCTGCGAGAGTGCTTGCATGAGAGTTTTGGTTGTGCCACATGCCCCCAGGTTCTAGAATTTTATTTTGTTTAAATAATTGACTTTCTTATGCAATTATTTGTTTTTTTTTCCTTTTCGTGAAAAATTGGCTCCAAGAATCCTGTTTTTGCGAGTAGAAGAGTATTTTCTTTTCTGACAGAATACTTTTCACACAGGTTTTTGTTGGAGGGAAGTTGATTGGAGGAGAAGAGGAAATAAGGAAATTGGCCGATTTGGGGAAACTGCACACTCTTTCCTCTGGCTCAAGTTAAATAAATGATGGGTTATTTTGCCTAAATGCACAGCCATTACTCGGCTACCTTGATGTAAAATTAGTTGTGGGAGAAGTTATGTGAAACAGATCATAAAATGTTGACTATTATTTCATTTCACAAAATAAAAGTTGTGGACTGCTACTTGATAGGATTCTAGACGTTTCTTCCATGATTTTGAGCTTAACATTTATTTTCTTTTTGTAAAGAATAAAGAGTAAAGACTAAAGACTAAAGAGCAGATTGGATCTTGAAAATCCAATTTGTGGAGACAATGGGAACATTTCAAAGGGCCCATGGCGCCGTAGACCGAATCAAATAAGGCTTCAAGTCTAATTTTGAAGTTATGGGCCCATCACGGATCTATCATCTATCAATAGTTAATTTGATAATTTGTCCATCGTTTAATTGAGTTGCATTGCATGATGATATGATATCAATATCAGACGAACGATGGTAACACGTGCGAACTTTCATGTTGCAACCTATTGCGTTGTTTTCAGACTACATTTGGTACTGGTCCTTGATCTTGCAAAAGGCAGTATCATAATAATTCATAAAGCAAGAAAGGAAGAACCAAGTAGAATTCTGATCCCTTTCACGTCGAAGATAAATTAAAGCAAAGCTGGTCACTTTACGCACGAATCTACTGATTAATTTCTTAAAAGGTGGAGAAGATGATAGCAACTAATACTAAATTAGGTGTTCAAAATTTAAGCCCGGGAAAAAAGTAACTACCCACCAATAAGGCTATTTATCATCCATGTGAACGTGATATTGATGCCAAAATGGCAATAAATGCTAGGTCGACGCTTGTCCATGAAACATATACTTGGGAATAGCGTGCACGAAAAAGAAAATAATTTCACTTTAATAAATGTAAGCTGTTTTTACGACTGTAGGGGTTGATTTTTTCCTTGTTTGGCATCGATCGCATCGAGGTCTTCCTACATGTTTTACATATTTAGCTAGAAACAAGTTAAGGATTAAATTAATTGTTTTATCTACGCACACAGCCAGCCCGTTACGGCGTTACCACTCTATTTCCACCAACAGGCAACAGAGATTAGAGGGTATGAAGGAATACAAATAATTTTATTAGCAATTAGAAGAGGGTACATTTCTATTTTCTACCACCAAATCCAATCCTTATTCCGTTTCGTCCCTGCCTCTCAGTCTCAGATAGAGCATAGAGGGGTATATTTCCAATTAGATTCTTATTTTACAATTTAGGTATGGAGTGGTGGTTCTGGTTCGGATACCATTTGAATACTATAATCTTCACTCTCTGAGGAGATTAAAAAGGAGATGGTGCACTGTAGATGGTAATGACAATAAATAAAAGATCTCCGTGCAGACAGTGAGACAGAACAACTGACAGACAGATTGCTTTTGCCTTTGGATCCCAATCTCTGAATTCTTTTACTGTCAAAATCAGGTCCCAACTTTACAGAATATATATTATTATTATATATATATATATATTCATTTCAGGCATCTGTTATTTTCTTCTGAATTCACACAGGCTTACGTACATTACATTCATATTTATTTATTTCATAATTACGTACATGATTATTGAACACCAAACCTTCTCACCACTCACGGAGCAAATAAAGAATATAATTTTGTAGGGTGTATTATAGATGCAACAAGTAATCCTCTTCTCAATTTCTGATCCGAATTATTTTTAATAAACCGTTTTCTTCTTTTAGATGAAATGATTTAAATAAAATATATAAAGGTTTTCTTCTTTTAGATGAAATGATTTAAATAAAATATATAAAGGTTTTCTTCTTTTAGATGAAATGATTTAAATAAAATATATAAAAGTTGAGTAATTCTAAGAATATAGGTAAAATTAGATAATAAAGATCAATTTTGAGAAATGACATGCCATCTAAACGGAGGTAGTCAGTATACTGACAGTATGAGAATATCACATGAGAGCACGTGAAGGAAGGCTTGCAACAGGTGCAATGTGGTCCAGCCGACCAGGCGCCAGGCGTCCAGTCATCCATTCTTAAATATATAGTTATAACTTATAAGAGGAGATTTATTAATCTCATTAATTTTGTTTGTCATTAATTTATTTTTTAATTTATTTTTAAAATTTGATACAAATTCTAAATTTAAGATTTTGATGTACGCTCATAAACTTGTATGAATTTTGAAGCTTGATAATTTTATACTAAATCAAATGATAATAACAAAATAAATGCATAAAAAAAATAATCAATTGTAGGTTCTTAAAAAGGGAGGGGGTTGGGGGACTAGACGCAATAAAGAAAAAAAAACAAAGAAAAAGCCGTCATCTCTTAAATTAAAATAAGTCTTTGCTGCTAATACTCAAAATTGTTTAACATTTATTAGAAGTAGAATCACGATCGACTTAGCTTTCGTCCTTTTAATTTCTCGTTTCAATTGTTGGTATTCCAATATTAGTGGAAAATGACTTAATAATTGATGATAGTTGGTGCAGTAGTTAAGTATCAATAATTCAATATGGATTGAATTCCACTTGAATCAAGATAAAGTCTTACCTTTTGGTCGAATGGGTTGGCTACTAGAGCGACCAGCGAGTTTCTCTTTAACCCAGGAACGGAAAGGAGCTACTAGAATGATAAAAGATTTTTGTGTTCTCAAATCTCAAGTGTAATTCGTATGCAATACCAGTATACTGGATGACAATATTTAGATTATCTGTTAAAATTAGAAAGAAATTAGATCAATTATGTACAAAATTCCTATGATATGGAGGTCACTCAGTTAGAAAAAAAATATTATCTAATTGCTTAAAAATCAGTCTGTACAAGTGTAGAACAAGAAGGATTGGGGGTTTAAAATTTAAAACTAATGAATAAGGCATTACTTTGTAAATGGCTTTAGAGATATCATAGCACATCAGAACATGGCCTCTGGAAAACTATAATTACTCATAGATATAGTAATAAAAGAGTTATAACCCATATGTTTAATTTTTGAAAAGAAGTTAATAAAGAAATGAATATATTCCAAACTGATATTAGTAAAACCATAGGTAATGGTTCATCTACACTATATTCAGTTTAATAGATCATTAAATGACACTTTAAGTCATCAATTAAACACTCTTTATAATATCTTATCCACAATTCATTTAGACACAACAGAAGATGTAATACGATGGAGATGGTGTAATAAAGGCATATTCAGTATCCACTCTTGTTATCAATGGTTAATTTTGGGGGAGTGAGACAATATCACTTCCAATCAATTTGGCAAGCACACATCCCATTGAAAATAAAGATATTTCTTTGACTTGTTAGACAAAATAGAATATTAACAAGAAATTTCAAATTGTATTTTCTGCAATAATATGGAAATCGTAGAACATTTGTTTATCCACTGTACTTTAGCTACTTGTCTTTGGTCTTGGGTTGCTAGCCACAACAATTTTCATTTCAATTGTAATTCATTAGAGGATTTATGATAAATAAATGCTTCTATACCTCTGAAAGATGACAATATTTGTGAAATGCTTAGGGGGCAATTCTATGGGTAATATGAAAAGAGAGAAACAAATTGATATTTCAGAGGGCAAATGTAAAAGTGTTAGAACATTGAGAGAAAATATAATTAAAGGAAATAACAGTATTGATAATATACACATAATTATCCCCCTGATACTAATTCTTTGCCTATACAGATTTTAGAGGAAAATATAACAATAATGCAAATTAAGGTAGAACTAGAGGCTGAGTCTGGAGAAGAATCTGAACAAATTACCCTTTTATGACCGTTAAATGTAGTTAATTTTAGATGCTGGAAATAATTTGTCTTTTGCTATGCCTTTCTGCTTTTCTTTGATTTCAGTTAATTTTGAAAACTTGCTGGTATGAAGGATGTGTCGGTTGGGATTGAAGCGAAGGCTAAAGAATTTTAAGTAGTAGTTTACTTATAATTAGTTCAGTTTTAATGATTTGGAAAGCTGTTTAGACTATGCTGAATGTGTTTTATATGCTTTTGCCTATGAACAAGTAATTAGTAGTTTAGTTCAATAGTGTTAAATACCCACAGTACCGGGTTGTGGTTCAAAAACAATGGTTTCTAATGAAACATGTGATATCCACTAAGTTAAAAAAAAAATCGTATGAATATAATAAATATATTGTTCAGCGAGTTAAAGTA
>CAXKVV010001022.1:0-25725 GCA_964058805.1 Schoenoplectus triqueter | reverse complement strand
AAACCAAAACCGGAGCCTAAACCAGAGCCCAAACCGGAGCCCAAGCCGGAGCCTAAACCGAGGCCTAAGCCGGTGCCTAAACCGGAGCCAGGTCCCTACCCGGAACCAAAACCTGAGCCTAAACCAAAGCCAGAGCCTAAACCTGAGCCTAAGCCGGAACCTAAACCGGAACCTAAGCCGGAGCCTAAGCCGAAGCCAGGTCCATATGGTGAACCAAAACCTGAGCCTAAACCAAAGCCAGAGCCTAAACCGGAGCCCAAACCTGAGCCTAAGCCGGAGCCTAAACCAGAACCTAAGCCGAAGCCTATGCCGGAGCCTAAACCGGAACCTAAACCAGAGCCTAAACCAAAGCCAACTCCATATGGTGAACCAAAACCTGAGCCCAAAAAGGAGCCTAAGCCGATGCCCAAACCGGAGCCTAAGCCGGAGCCCAAACCGGAGCCTAAACCGAAACCAAGTCCGTACAGTGAACCAAAACCTGAGCCTAAACCAAAGCCGGAGCCTAAGCCTGAACCTAAACCAGAGCCTAAGCCGATGCCCAAACCGGAGCCCAAACCAAAGCCTAAGCCGGAGCCCAAACCGGAGCCCAAACCGGAGCCTAAGCCGGAGCCAAAACCGAAGCCAGGACCCTACCCAGAACCAAAACCTGAGCCAAAACCAATGCCGCATCCCACTCCTGAACCCAAACCTGATCCCGGATACTTGCCAAAGCCAAAGCCAGATCCTTATGGAAAGCCGCCATATAAGCCGCCAACAGCTAATTAATTCTAGGCATCCGTCCTCAACATGTATTCATATTTGGATTAATTTACCTAAAAAATAAGAGCATTTGGGTGCTCAAGTTCGATTTGTACGTACGTATGCTCCGACGGCTACATTTGTCACTTTTCTCTTTCATTTTTAGTGTGATCGATTCTACTTGTAACATTGCTGTGAACTTTAGGAAGAAGTGCTGAATTGCTGATACAGCTTCATATAAAACTCTATACCTACCATTCTACCATACCCAATTTATTGTTGTTTCAATAGATATTTATCGTTCAGTAAATTTTACACTTTAGATATAACTTAATAGGTAAACGAAAGTCAAAAGTAATCTAACTTATCATACTCCGTCACTCGTTAAATTTTATCAAAAATATAGCCATCTATGATCTATCAGTAGCAACAAGAAAGGAGAAAAAATAAATAAATAAAGAATGAAGAGAATATGCTTGGGCACATTTCTTTTCTATTTTCACATAGAAGATTAGAGCAATGAAGGGCATGTGGATTTGTCGTTTCTCTCTTTGGTCCTCCCTTAATCATAAGCTATGTTGCACATGCTTCTGTTGTAACTAGAAGAAATTAAAATCCTTGTATTACTTCTATTGCACTAGTAATAATTTACATTCTTTCTATAACAAAAACATTGAAATTAAGAAACTGGTTTAAATCGATCCTAGATGAAGCATGTACCAAGCATCAATGTAATTTTTGATATACGGATTACGGGAATATATAATTAAATTCATTGCTAGCTAGCTAGTATGTACCGACACACCAAATAGAAGAGGGGAGAGATAAAGTTAACGTTGATGCGTCCTGGCCAATCAAATATATGAGCTCATTTGACAATTCAAAATGAAGCTGAATACTTTGTTTCTGAATGTTCTGGATGTTATGTTTCTTTTGTGTTTTATTTTGTGCAGCAGGGTATGAAAAGCTGGAAATTAAACGTAACATCCGTTTAAGTTTGAGGAGAAGATTACTTAGCATTAAATTCTATAAGTAGACTTTTAAAATGTTTGGTCAGTGATGCAAGTTTTTTAGAAACTGGTACTTTAGTTTTACTACTGGCAGTTTTTATAATAAATTGTTTAGACATTTTGTTTACACTTCTATCTTGACCCTAGAGTACCAGGATGTGGTACTCAATTAAACTTTCGTTTCACTTATGAAACAGGTGGTTTAACCACTTTATCAAAAAAAAAATGAAGCTGAATATAAAAAAAATTAAAACAATAGAGGATTAATTATTTAGTTAGGAATTTAACGATTGCTATTATTGCAAAAAAAATGTTGAGATAAATATTTTTTTTCGTAAATACTGAGAGTAGCTAGGGAAATGCTGAGTTGTATGACGATGATATAAATAATAATGACGATTATTATATAGGGCGTGCTAACTGTATTCCTACAAAAATCATTTAGAAAAATCTCTCATTTTTTACTAGCTATATGAACATTTATACAGATATATGAACACATGTCAAATGAACTATGAACACCTTTTGTTAGAGATATCAACATTCAGAGTATAAGAAAACTCATTTTTAAAAATGATGACCGTCACTACTAAAAAAATTGGCATCAACGTGCATAATTAATGTCATTAGCGTGTAAATATTGAGAAAGCACGCAGGTAAGAAGTTGTGGGCCTCTTAGTTAAAGATGACGTGGTTAGTCACACGCCACTGACCATGCACACAATAAATAGTTGTACTGATGAGCACACACACTGATGAAAATTCATATCCAGTTTTTTATTACTTTAATATGTTAATGGAGGCATCCCTATTTAATTTAAGCTTTTTGATTCATATCTAGGTTGCAACTGAGCTGAGTTCGAGCGAGTTGACATCAACTCGAACTCAGCTCACTCGCTATACGAGCTGGATTGAGCGAGTTATACAAGGTACATCCGAGCTGAACTTCTAGCTCGAACTCAGCTCGCTCCAGCTCGAGCCAGCTCGCAACTCGATATTTTAGCTCGTGTTCTCACTTACCTCCTCACTTTTGTTTGAACAACCAGCAAATGATTTTTTTTTGGGAACCGAATAGCAAGCAATTATGAAAATTAAACAGATAAATACAAAAAATTACAAACAAATATCATTGACAATAACCTAAAAGATAACAAATACATAACACAACCAATAATTAAAGACGGAAAAATAACAAAAACTACAAGCATAAATTCACAATAAAATACAATAACAATAACATTCTATACTAACAACACCAAATACATAACATAACAAATACATAAATACACAACAAAATAAATACATAACACAACAAATACATAAACATAACACATACATAACACAACAAATACATAACATAAAAATAAAATTGTGAAGTTTAAACACATAACAAATACATAACATTCTAGTACATAACAAATACATAACTTGCAAAGATATATCTTCTAAGCTATTGTGATGTGTTGATTACTAGTGGTTGATCCACATTTGGGTACTTATTTCAAGGTATTGCGGGTTTGAAACCATGGATCCTCTTCACATCGTGGGATCAGTTGAGAGAAAGAGTAGTTGAAGAAAAGAGAGAAAGAGAGAAAGATAAAGAGTAGTGACAGCTCACTGTGTAGTTGGAGAAGCACAATCGGAAGTCTATGATTTGGTGAGTGGTGACTGCTCACTGCTGCGATCAGGGGAGAGAGTCCGAGAGGTCAGAGCCTTCAGAGGTGCCGATCGGAACCAGACTAGAGGAGCTGCGATTTGGTGACTGCTGTGGAGTGCGAGCGATGAGCCGACGACTGTCTCAGAGAGTGGCGACTGTCTTAGAGGGCGAGTGGAATCGCTAGCGACAGTGGCGAGGGCGAGTGGAATCGCTGGACTTCAGAGAGGAACGGAGAAAGAGAAAAAGAGAGCGGCAGATTCGTGAAAAAAAATTTAGGGTTAGGGTCGGCTGAGCGTCGGAAATAAATTTTTATATACAAATGATATGTGAGCGAGATGACGAGCGAGTTGGCGTGAACTCGGGATCAACTCATTTTTCAGCCGAGTCAGATCAGCTCAAGCCAATTGAGCTCGAGTCAGATTAGCTTGAGTCAGATTAGTTCGAGTCTGAGCTGAGCTCGAGTCGAGCTACGAGCTCGAGCTATTTTGTGCAGCCCTATTCATATCTAATGACATCAAACCACACACAATATTTAAAAAATATAATTTTTTCCTAAAAATATATAAAAATAATAAAAATAAAGTTAGTGATGGAAATCAACTAAATACTAATTTTCATGACAATTTGAAAATTTTAATTGGCCTATGATGCTAGACAAATCATGGCCGTTAAATTTGTATGAAAGATCACAACGATAAAATATTGAATGATTTTTGTTATAAAATTAGAAACGTATGGAGATCATGACTATGATGATTACAAAATCTTTTACTTAATTTAATTCATCAATCGATTGCGAATAATTCATCACCATTCAATTATGTATTTTTAGAGCTAGTTGATCGTCGTCGAGAGATAGGGCCACAGGGGTAGGGGGCTGACAGACACAACCAAGCAGTCAAAGGAGAATCTTAAAACTGAAATTGTGTGGAGCGAGAGATAAGAACAAAGAGAGATGGGCGAAGAAGAGATAAAATGGAGTAGATGAAGAGATAAGGGGAGAAATAGAGAAAAGACGGAGAAAGATGAATGGAAGGAGAGGGAGGAGCGGGGAAATGAAAAAGGAGACAGAGTTTTTTTAACACGTGATTAAATAAAATAACAGAGTAAGAAGGTTTGACAGTTGGGGGATAGGAACGGGAGATAAATTTAAAGGTGCGAAAATTTTCCTCTATTATATAATATGCATAATAGAAGTAAAATGATGATGATGGAGAAGAAAAATGTATGTTGTTAATTATTTTATTCGCTGATCATTGGTATAGTTCAATACATTTTCAATTTGTTATCCGGCCAATTCTTTATAATATAGAATTAGATAATTTATGCTATTATATAAAGCAGCTAAAAATTAGAGAATTTATTTTTTGTCATGATAATTTTATCTTTTATATAACAGTTGAGACTAAATTTTATTAATTTCAACGATTGAGATTCTGTCCGGTATTAAAACTTCCTCTCCATTATGACCTTCGCTTTGTTGTTCGCTTTCCAATTTTTAGCATCGCTCCCTTTCATTCCCAAAACAAAAATCTAGACTAAGACCATCTGCATTTCATTGTCAAATCTCATTTGATAATTGTCATTTGAATTTCAGAGATGTAGAGACTGGACAAAATTAGATAATTATCTAAATTTGACAAACCACGTCAGCGAAGAAATAAAAAATTAATTACGAAAGTGCTATTTTGACAATTTCATTCTATTCAGAATGTCATTTTTAAAATAAATTATTAATTGATGACATAACATAAAAATTTAATTTTAACAATCGACACCAATAAAAACGCTCTAATCCATGGCCTTCGTCTCTATCTCTCTCAAACCCCTAACTGCTCGGCTTATCGATCCCAGTACCTCGCTCTTCCTCCTGAACCCTCTCTTTCCATGTCACTTTCCAATCGTCGACCGGAACAACAGCAGGAGCAGAGCCTCGTGAGAAAGATCGAGGGGGGTTGGGGAAATGGAAGAAGAAGTGGACCAGACAGTCATTGAGGTAGTACAGTCCACTCAGGATGGCTAGATCGGACGAAAACAAGACTGAATTGTCGTGCATCAAGATTTGATCGTGGTCGCGACTGGAATCATCCGAGTAGCTACCCATATTTTCAGCATTTGCTTAATGTGGTAAATTATTTTCGATTAAAGAAAAAAAATCAATGGCCCTTGATTAGTATTTTATAATGCTTCCTTGCTGGAAGTTTGGCTAGCAAATTTATTTGTTGTTTCTTTATTTTTATAGTTCGAGCAATTATTATTACCTTTTAGTTTGCATAGATAAATTGCAAGGTCTGAAAAATAAATTAGAATAAGAGGTGGCCCATTTATAATATAATATTAATATAATAATAAATTATAATCATAAATATAATATAATAATATAATAATACTAAATCTTAATTATTGCCATAATAATATAATATAATCAAACAATAATCGCTATTCCGACGAGAGCTAATCCGGTATTCCACCTATAAGTTGGTATACCGGATTAGCACTATTCCGCACTCTTCTACTTAGTCTAAAATTCGTCGGAATAACTATTATATTCCAACTTTTTGTTATTCCATTGAGTGCCAAACACTCCCTAAAGTTCGGCAACTAGATCAGAATATCAGATTGGTACCACACCGTCATTAATTTGTATTAAGTGCGTACTTTAGTTTTTAATTTAGTTTCATATTTAATTTCTTTTCCACACTTTTTCTTTCAATTTCAGAGGTAGGATAATATAAATCACTCCCTACTCAGCCTCTATTTAGGTAACTTATTGTGACTGTTCTGTTGATTTTCATTTATTTCCATCAAGTTTGAAAATCAGGTCATAATTAGACTAATAATAGATTTTTAATAGTATGTATGGTACAGGTTAGCACAGGAATTATGTACAAGAAATAATAGCAGGAAAAATGAATGTACATTTAATTGCTCTTTGTTCTTTTAATTGCTCATCAACATGGAAATTGTTATCCTTTCTTCTTTTATGATCAACATAAATTACTCAATTAATAGTCTTTTATTTTCTTTTCTGCACTAATTATGTTTTACTTCTGCACTTCTCTTTTACCTCTATTTTGGAAAGACGGATAAAATATATTGCATATTACTTGATGTATAAAGAAATTAACATAAAAAGAAAAAAAATATGAGAGGAAGATTGCTTCTTGCCTTGAACAAAAATATCTCGTCTTAAATCAGTTGCTCTTTTAAAGTATATTGGATATTGCATATTACTTGATTTTCTTTTTCATTATATGCTTTGTTCCTCTTTTAAAGTCCTAAAAAAAAGCTAATCTGTCACATATTTAGAATGCAATGCAATTAATCGATTTACAGTCATATAGCTATTTCAATCAACCAGATTGCTCTTCATGAATCTCAAATCTTGATATTAGAAATTACATATGGATTAGGAATCTCAAAATTGAACCTGGTGGTATAGCTGTTAAGAACTGAAGTTACTGTGGAATTTTGGGTGGTTAGAAGTTGCACAAGCAAATAACATCCTTTAAATTACTATGGATGAACCTACATTCCAGTATCAAACAAATAATGCAATCGTCTTGTTGTTTGGTAAGATTTTTAAAAGTGTTTGAAATTAACTTTCTTGTTACATTCAAATAGGAAAGATCCAGGATTTATTAAGATGAATACACGAGATTCGCATAGCATAAGAGATGATGTGAGTAAATCTTTGCACTGAACTGGTATTTTTGAAGTTGATATGTACTCTAAATTTATAAGCTCAATATTTGTTCAATTGCTTATGAATATTTTTAAGCTTTGTTTTTTTTTATTTGGCTCGGATTTGCATTACGTAGGCATAAATGGTGAAAATTCAAACCAGGGATGCAAATTTCATGTAGTATTAATTTATTTACTCATTTAGTGCTATTTTTAGATTTGAATATTTTTTGTCATTATAGTGTTGCCATTTGAACATATTTTATTACTTTCTTAATTTTTAAACGTCACCACTAATATCAGTGTATATAAAAGAGATTTTGGATGATATGGTTGAAAAAAACATTGGCCATGGATTTTTTTGAAACACAAGTTGTTTAAATGTTAAAAATATATTTAATGGCCAGACTTTAATTAATATTACAATTTAAACCCATCTTTTATTGATGAAAGTCATTGTTATTATTCCAATTAATAATTTCTATTAGATATCTCTTACATTTCAATGATTTATATTTTTCATATTAGAATGACGTACATATTATCATGCGATATTTTTTTATATCTAATTATAAAAAAATCGCTACAATGCACGGATACATAGCTAATTTACTAAAACTATCTATTTTACTATCTTATATAATTTGACGATAAACTTAAAACGGATAATAAAATATTCTATATTCATAACCAAAATTTACTAAAACTATATATATATATATATATATATATATATATATAGGGTAGAGAATTATATATTATAATTAAAGTACTTCTGAATATTGATATCGATATTATAAAAAGGGACATAGATAAATTAAGGGGGTTGGGGGCTCGCCACTTCCCCTAATTTTATGAAAGTTATATATTAAATGAAAAATTATCATATATTTTTATTTCATATATATATTAACTTTCTAATTTATTAATTTTAATATTTTAGTTATGTAAATCAATAATATACTAAAATCATGATTCTACCCTTATTATAAATTACACTTTATATGTCCCAACACTTAATTGGTAAATCATGTATCACATTTATAAACTGTGTAAGTTTATAAAGTTAAACAGTAGAGATATAATTACTAGAAGCTCATACAAACAACAAAAGAGAAACATAAAGGAGCAAAATGCAAAGATCCAATTCTCAGTCACACGTGTCCAAGATTAGCATTAGCCTATTTCTAGGCATTATTCTCAAGGGTCGGGCCGAGCTTTTTAAGGATCAGATCTAGCGAGTCTACGAGAGGGTCGGATTTGATAAGAGTTTTTAGAGAGTCGGGTTCAAAGTGCTTGATTTTTAAGGGGTAAGCCTAGCTCTTGAGAATAACTCTTACCAAGCCGGGCTCTAAGAGCCGAGTTAGGGCAGGGTAAGGGCCAGATAAGGGTTGATGGGTAAGAGTTTGATATATATATTTTTGTTGATGAAGTATTTTTTAATATCAATTATATTTATATAAAAATATTAAATTATATTTTTCTATTTTGGTATTTTATTTTATTTTTTTTAGATTTTTGAAGTATAATTAATATGCAATACAAACTATTAAAGAAAGAGTTTGGAACAAGCCGGAAATGGCCGGGTCAAAAGGGCTTGCTTTTTAAAGATTGAATCCAACTCTTACTATTCGAAAGGATTGAGCCGAACTTATGAGGGCCAAATAAAATTCAGATTTTTTAAAAGGCCGACCATACCAGATTCAAGAGCTTAGTCCTTATAAACTATGCCTACATTTCACACGTGTCCTTTGCCTTTTGTTTTTGTCACTTTACCACCGAGTGGTATGCAGACTGTACTCTTGACTGGAAGAAGTATCCATCGTTCACTTTTTTTTTCTCTATTGAAATTTTGTATTGCATGATAGACATAGTTCATAAAGACTGAACTCATAAAAAAAATATTTTTTCTCTGATTTTTCTTTAATTCGGTTCGGTCTATTTTATTATAAAGAACAAATTTGATAAGAGCTGAGTTTAATCTCGGAAAAACGAACTCTTTCCAAATTGATTCTTATCAAATTCGATCCGACCTTTATTAAATATGATATTTCTCAAATATGATCATTCCTAAAACCTTAAGCTCTTTCTAAATCTGACCATTTTTAAACCCTTATATTATAATTATATTTAAAAAATAAAAAATAAAAAAAATAAAATGCTATTTTTTTATATTTATAGTTATAATTTTTTATTATTTTTAAATAATTTATATTGTATTTTAGTTATATTTAAAAATCTGAAAAATAATTAAAAATAATAAATTTCATTTCAAATTCAGTTATTATCCAGTTCTTAAGGTCCAAAGGATAAAAATCAAATCTCTCAAGAGTTAAATTCATCTCTAAAAATTTAAATTCTTTAAATTCAATCGTCTAAAAATTATTTTTAAAGCCGACTCTTATCTAAATTTTTCGTAGACCCATTAAATTCGTTCTTTAAAAAACTTGATCCGACCCTACCCTAAAAATGATGGGCATTGAATTTGCAAAAAATAAAGATGAATACATTATTGAGTGCAGTGACATCGAGGGATTTACGCTGTTTTCATTTTCGAAACTTCCGAGCCGTAGGCGACATTTATTAAATTAAAGATTATGAAATTAATGTAATTAAAAATAAGGGTTATAAACCTCTTAGATTGTTCCTTCTAATTTAAGAAAACTAATGGTGTTGTTAAAGAGAGAGAATGATAGAGAGGGTCAATGGTATTAGGTGTAGAAACCGGAGGTAAACGAAAATCGGAGAATGATAGGGAGGGTTTAAGGGGACTAGGTGGAGAAGAACCAGAGGTAGAACGAAATCATTGGAAGGAGACATATCAGATGTAGCAGAGATGAAAGGAACGAGAAAAATGAAGAAATGAAAGACAGTAACTCAGTAACCAACTCAAGAAACGAGCTGGACAAAGAAATTTAAGGCAAAAGGCCAAATGGCGAAAGAGGCTCCCCACCAATTATGAGTAAATTAATTCTTGATGCGGAGTTGATAAATTTATATTTCGTTCATATGTGACTTATCTAATTCTATTTGCTTCTCACTATTGATTTTGTTTAAGTTTTTCATCTTCTTGACATTGAAGAATTTGTATAAAATAGTTTCTCTCCTCATTTAAAATAATATGTATAATATACTTAACGTGAAATTTAACTTTTAAAATGATTTAATTTTTATATAATTATTTATATTATTTATAATAATAATAATTATTATTATAATTATCATTATTACTTAGAATTTAAAAATATTATGTTTAATTTTTTATATAAAATTTTATTAAATATATTAATTTTTTTTAATATTAGTTATATATTTGAGGATTATATTATCGAAAAAAAATCCGAGTTATAACCTAGTTTTTATAACTAAAGGGTTGAAAGGGCAATTCAAGACACTTTACTAGTGCCATTTTCAGTCAAAAATTGTGGTACCACAAGTATATATTAGGCAATGCTACTTTTTCTCTCATGCATTTTACTCTTTATAGTTTGTTAAGAGCTGAAATTTGATAATTTTTCGTTCATACATGTATATTCCGATTTTATGATTGAAGATAATATATACGATTTAGGTTTTTGATATCGAGTTTGGAACTTCATAAATCGAACCAGAGGCTCTTCTGTTTAATTTGAAGCTGAAAATATGACCCTCTTTTTTAATGGTCAGAAAATTTATAACCGAACTATATGAAATATTACCTTATACCAACCATGACAATTCTATATTTTTTCTTTCTTAAAGAACCGTGCATTACCAGTACCTTTTCTTAATTTTTATTCATCAATTAAAAATAATTGGCACCCAAACGTAGGGGCGTAAGTCCAATTCATTTAACCGACAGATCTGATCAATTTAATTTGAAAAAAAAAATACTTATTTGTTATTTAAAGAGACAGATATGAATTAAATTTTATGCAAATCCATAATTATAGTTTGGCTATGGATTTTATAAAAATTATGGAGCAAAACCTGACCTGACCATCATACATCATATTTTTTAAAATAATTTATTTTGTCCTCTAGAAATAACATTATTATAGAAAAATATAATATTTTACTAAAATAATTTTTATTTTTAATGAGTATATGTTGGTTATTTTGTTGCATTTCTTTCATTATTATTTATTTATTTAGTTTTGCTTATATTAAGTATTAACAAATATTTTAAAACGAAACCCGCTGAATTGTAATACTTGACCATCTAAGTTGAAACTTGAATTAATTGACGCATATACGCAGAACAAGGAAGGACCAAGAGTCCGTTTTTATGATTAATTGGTTGGTTACGGATTATCTCTACTTTTATGAAGCACATGAGTGTTCCGATTCTGTAACGGTTCAAATTTTTTATAAAATTTTTATAGCTAACATTAGTCATCGGAATAAGTTATTTGTCAAATAATATTACTATTTTTATGGAAATTTTTTCTCTTAATTTTGATTGTTACACGAAATACTACATAATTTAGGAGTACAATTGTTTTACTTCATTTTTTAAATTGTTATCAATTATGAATTTTAACTAACTTTAAATTCTGAAATGATAACTTTTCTCTCAATTTTGTATTTATTTACATTAATTATGTATTCATAAATGAAAATTTATATTAATTACTAAATTATCTTTATTTTTATTTTCTTTCTTTTTACATGAAGATATAAATTTTTATACTTTTAAAAGACGTCACCGTAGTAACATACAGATAAGATACTAGTAATTATATAACCTAACTATAATAACTCGGATTGACAAACTTTGATAAGCCCGGCCCCTCGACCTGTTTACACTCCTACCTAAAAACTCTTAAAATAATTTAATTACCTCTATGGTTTTACAATATAACGAAAAGCAGGTGTAAACATATTTATTTTCTTAAAATTTTAATTATAAAATGTCGATGTTTGGAAATTTTCAGAAACATCTGAAGAATTTTTTTTTGTCCTAACAAAAGCTAATGCGACAAATTATTTTTCAACTAAGACATAAGTTGCAGAGATATAATAAAATTATATCATTATTTTAATGGTTTGTATTTAATAGTGTCTGATAAAATATCAAATAACATTCAAATTACATCAAATATGTTAATAAAGTTTTTTATTTTTAATTTTTTTATAAATTTATATTAAGTTGGTCGTCAAAATTATCCAACTAAATAGTTGTCAAGGAACCCACCGATTACTAAAGGGAAGGGATCAACTTGACAATAGCTATCTTGACAATTGTTTTTCAAATAAATATGAAACAAATTAAAAATAAGAAAAAAATTATAGATATATTTTTCTATTTATAGATTGATGGTGATTCAAATTTTATGCAATTTTATTATTGTTTGATAGTCCATCAAAGAACGTTAAATTAAAACCATTATAAATTATATAATATTTTGATGGTTTTTGATAGACTATCAAACGGTAATGGAATTACATAAAATTTAAATACTATCACTCTATAAATAAAAAAAATATATCTATAAACTTTTTATTTTTTTGTATTTATTTAAAAACACATTGTCGAAATTTTCAAGAGAACCCCTTTTCAAGGGATCCTTTTCCTTTATTAAATAGGACCGAAATTGTAAGAATGGAGATTTTATGAAATTTATTAAAGAATAATTCTTAATACATAAAAAAGTTAAGTTTTCAAGCTTTTTAAATATGTCACATCATCACTTTTTTTCATTATTAATTTTATTTAAATCTTTTCAAATTTTTGATTCTAAAGATTCATATAAATAATTTCTCTCTCCTCATTTAAAATAATGTATGTAATATACTCAAGCTAAAACTTAACTTTTAAATGATCCAACTTTTTTATATGATCATTTATAGATTATTATGTGTTTAGTTATATTATTTATTATTATAATTATCATTATTACTTAGTATTTAAAAATATTATATCTAAATTTTTTTAATTTAAATTTTTATTAATATATATAATTTTTTATGTTATATTGTCAGAGCGAAATCTCCCTAGTGGTTTAAATTTCTATTACTAACAGCCGCGTCTGAATGTCCTCCGAGTCAAATGAAGTCGCTAACTTTTTTTTTGGGAGTAACTTGCTATATATATAGCGAGTAGCGACCTAAAAATGCTAAAAGAAACAAAGAAATTAAGAAAAAGATAAAGGAAAATGGTGTCCACCTTCCGCTGCCTCTATCGAGTTTTGACACCCACTCTATCTTTATCTTCAAATTAATATCAGATCCGTGAAAGGTTACCCATACCTAACAATAAAAAGTGATAATGAACCAATTACCCACAAAAGCTTAAAATTAATTAATCCAGAGGAACTTTTCAAGGTGTAAACGTGGTTTTTTTTTTCTGGCAGTTGGAGAAAGCCTTGACGATAATTTCTGGAAGAATGTGGTACTAGGGTGTCAAGTACAGCACGGAGATAATTTTATTATTATATTTTATTTAAAATTATTCTTACTTATACACTATTTTTATTTATTAAAATTGATTTATTCATACTTTATTTTTATCCGTTAAAATTATCGAATAATAAAATGATAATGAATAATATTAAAATATTAATTAATTTCATCATTATTCATGAAAAAAATCCATAACTCATTCCTTTGTATAAAACACATCTCTATTTTATACTCTATTCATGAAAAATCAAAATGTAAATTATAATTAAGTAGTTTCAAATAAGAGGGATTTAATTCAAAAGATTCAAATAATTATTCTTATATAAAAAAAGAAGATAATTATATTTAAAATGATATAAATTATGTTTTAATACTCATACTATTTGCGTACGAGGTATTAAATGATCTTATGTATACTCATACCTATTTGGTTAAGGAAATAAAATTTTATTCATATTCATATCAACTAAATTAATAATTTTTTTACTTATATTCATGTTATCAAATATGAACTAAATTAATAATTTTTTTACTTATATTCATGTTATCAAATACGATAGATATTAAATAAATAAATAAAAAAAATATTATTGACACCTAAATGAGACTGCCAATTAGGGATGTAAGAACAAACTCGACCAACGAAATTAATCTGACCGATCTGACAGTCCCGATCTGTAAATTGACGGATTCGGACTTTGTGTGGTTGGATATAAGTTGTATTT
Organism: Schoenoplectus triqueter; assembly: GCA_964058805.1. Classification (NCBI taxonomy): domain Eukaryota; kingdom Viridiplantae; phylum Streptophyta; class Magnoliopsida; order Poales; family Cyperaceae; genus Schoenoplectus; species Schoenoplectus triqueter. The sequence goes on along the minus strand of CAXKVV010001022.1, from coordinate 11,527 downwards.
TGACAAATTCGACTAATAAATTATGTCATGACTTGTATGTTTTTAAAGATAAAGATAAAAATTAAGAAGCAAGTTATCTTATCTAACGCAAAAGAAAAATAATAATAAATTCATTAAATATTTATTGGAACGTCTAGCTTAGATGCCACACAGTTATTATTGCTTCACTCTATGATTCAACATTGTTATACCAAACGACAATGAATAAAATATTTTGACGGCAAATAAATTATGTAATTTTTTTTATGTGATCCGTATGATCATCGATCAACGATCTTAATTTAACAATAATAATCTTATACATCAAAATTCGTATTTAGATTTCCATGCGGAAACCTCACATAAAAAAAATCCGGAGAGGAATTTTGATTATCTCGGAAATAAATTGAAAATATTGAATTTGAAAGTTTGCATATACGAAGAAATTTGGAAATTTCTTTTTCGCACTAAACGAATAACAATAAAAAGTCTCGTCGATCATCACTCTCTGAGTTGTTCATTGGTTAAATAAAGACTTAAAAGGCTCACGATCTCGGACTCTGCTTATCTGAGCCCAATAAAGAGGATTAGCCTACATGTTGTTTCTTAATTAGGCCTAAATTATTATTTTGTTTGGATCTACGTTTCCTTTTTGCTGTATTAGGGGTTATGATAGGACTGAATGATCTTCGAAAATGAAAGAGGATTTCCAAGAAAATGCTTACCCAAGAGAAGAAACCAGGGTGCATTGATGGTCAGCACTAAGCACAAAGCAGTTGATGAATAGACTGCAACAATTCGGCTTTTTGATGAATTAGCACTTACTGCAAAAAAGAATTGGGCTGAATTGTTAAAACCGGTGACGAAACCCAAACCTCGGAAGTCATTTCACTCATCAAGTTATATTTCCATCTGAATCTTTTTCTTTATCAATAGGCCTAGTGCCAATTTCGGGCATGCATCTCATTCTTGTAGTATCATAGTGTACCAACGGTACACTGCTATAATATGCTACAATACTAATGGTAACATTTCCGTTGATATTACTCAATCTAATATATGAGCCTATGATGAATATTTGAGGCCCACAAGTATATCCCTAATATTTACATACGTTATAAACAAAAACTAATTCTTTAATCTATATTCTTAACACTTCCTCTCAAGTTGGGATTAAAGAAATCAATCAATCCGAACTTGCTAGAGAGGTATTTGATCCATATGAATTTGCTCCACATGCAAAATATTTTTGTTCTTGAAATTGAGTGCAATCTTTGCATCTTCCATTTCTTTTTTTTCTTCGTTCTTTGTGTTCTTTCCTACAAGCAATCGAATAAAATATGACCCTTTTGGCTCTTTTATTTTATCTATCATTTTTATGGAAAATGATTTATCAATGGTTATCCCTGAATGAATTACCAGTACGGTATGTTGGTATGAAACCAGTAGTATCCTGATACGAAACCAGTATGGTATCCTAGACGAAACCAGTATGGTATCCTGGTATGAGTAATCAGTATGATATCCTAGTACGAAAACCAGTATGGTATGCCTGGTATGAAACCAAATGTGGTATCATTTGTCAATTATATTTTTATTGTCATGGTAATTAAAGCTTTCAAACAAAAATATATATATATATATATATATACACATATATATATATGTACATATATATATATGTACACATACATATATATGTACACATACATATATATATATATATACATACATATACATATACATATACATATACATATATAGATATAGATATACATATATATATATATATATATATATATATATATATATATAGAGTGAGGCTATGGTGCTTCGCGAAGCACAAAACCTCCCGTGCTTCGCGTCCGTATCTCAAATTTGAAAGTTCATACGCTCAATCCAAACCGTTGAACATGATCTTCATATTGAAATATCTTTGGAGATCAAATTTTATATTTTTTTGAATTTTTTTGCTATTTTTTAAATGAGTATAAAATTTGCTGATCTAACGATTTCTGCACCATCCAAAACTAGCGATTTTGTACCCATCTAAAAAATAGCAAAAAAATTCAAAAAAATATAAAATTTGATCTTCAAGGATATTTCAATATGAAGATGATGTTCAATGGTTTGGATCGGCCGTTTGAACTTTTAAATTCGAGATACGGACGCGAAGCACAATTTTTTTTTACTTTGCGAAGCATCATAGCATCACTCATATATATATATATATCACATGAGTGAGGCTATGGTGCTTCGCGAAGCACAAAACCTCCCGTGCTTCGCGTCCGTATCTCGAATTTGAAAGTTCATACGCTCGATCCAAACCGTTGAACATGATCTTCATATTGAAATATCTTTGGAGATCAAATTTTATATTTTTTTGAATTTTTTTGCTATTTTTTAAATGAGTATAAAATTTGCTGATCTAACGATTTCTGCACTATCCAAAACTAGTGATTTTGTACCCATCTAAAAAATAGCAAAAAAATTCAAAAAAATATAAATTTTGATCTCCAAAGATAGTTCAATATGAAGATCATGTTCAACGGTTTGGATCGGGCGTATGAATTTTCAAATTCGAGATACGGACGCGAAGCACGGGAGGTTTTGTGCTTCGCGAAGCACCATAGCCTCACTCTATATCACATATTAATTATTTTATGCATGAATTATTATCTATGGCCTAATTTATATATTTTAATTATTAACGAAATTATAATTGTATCCTTTTTATTATGACCATCCTAGAAAATATATTGTTTCATTATATTCAAAATATTTTGTTCTAAAAAATAATCTAAGGTTTAAAATATCTTTAATGGTCATAATAATAATTCATAATATTTATAAGTGTATCCTTTTTTTCAAATAATTGTTATTGAGAAATATTTATATATATTACATATGATTTATGAAGAAATTTTTACAGATATTTAAGAAATTTATGAAGTACGATTGAAATTTTCTTTTTCATATACGTTGGGTTTTAAAGTTATTTTTGGTGATGATTATAAAAGTTTTTTTGGTGTCTATTTAATAAATATGTAGTGATCTATGTTTTAGTTTGTTAAGATTTTATATCTATAATATTTTATTAAAAATAAAAGTAATTAAATATTTCACCTAATAAGTATAATTATGTAGTTTGTATTTATAACACAAAGAATAGATATATCAATATAATTTTAATTTTTATATTATTTTTCTAATAGAAAATAATCTTATAATAAATCATATATAATTATTGATTGATAATAGAGCTCTTTGATTATAGTACTTATGTTATTTAAGAATATAGATTTTTAGCTTTTAAAGTATAGAATTGAATTTTAATTTTAGGATTTCACAAAAAATATTTAGTTCTCATATTAATTTAAAATTTAAAGAAAATTTGTAGTGAATACTTTTATATATTAGAAAATGTTGTAAAGTCAAATATTATTGATTTGGGTTATCGTATTTCAAGTTACAGGATGATGCTCTGGTACCAATTTGTCACATACCCAGCTAAAATTGGTACAAGAAAGATGTGATAGAGAAATTTTATAAAAAAACAAATAATAAAGAAATATGCTAGTAAAGTAAAGAGAGATGAAAGGAAATGTAGCTAAAACCGTAGAAAGAGCTGTAACTAAGGGTCCGTTTGGTAAATTAAGGAAAAACTTTGGAAGAGTGATAGAATAATATTTTTTTGGAAGAGTAGTAGAAGAGTGGTATTCTTGACTATTCGGAAGAGCGAAAATATCATTTGACAGTTGTTAATCAGAATAGTTAAAATATGAATAATTATGATACTAATAATGATGATGATAATAATAATAATAGTAAAATAATAATCATAATAGAAAGATAATAATAATGAAGTAATAAAAATAATCATAATAAATAATAATATTATTATAGTAATATAATAAAAATATAAACATAATCATAATATAGTAATATAATAATAAAAAATTAAAATTAAAATTACAATCATAATTATAATAATATAGTAATAATAAGTAATCATAATTTTAATAATATAATCATAATATAATAATAATAATCATAATCATGATAATAATAATTATAGTCATAATCATAATAATATAACCATAATCATAATCATAATCATATAATAATAAAAATATAATCATAATCATAAAAATAATTAAAAATAATTATAATTATAATAATATAATAATAAATTAATTATCACTATAATCAACATATAATAATATAATAGAACATAATAAAATAATAATAATAAGTAATAATATTCATAATCATAATCATCATAATATAATAATATAATAATAAATAATCTTGATCATAATAATATAATAATAAAATAATTATATTTATATTCATAATATAATAATATAATATTAAAAATTATATTTATAATAATAATAAATAATATAATAATACTAATGGTAACGATAATATAATAACAATAATGATAATAATAATTTAATAATAATAATATAATGATAATAATAATAAATAATAATCATAATATTAATATAATAATAAATTATAATCATAAATATAATATAATAATATAATAATACTAAATCTTAATCATAATCATAATATAATAATATAATATAATATAATCAAGCAATAATCGCTATTCCGACGAGAGCTAATCCGATATTCCATCTATAAGTTGGTATACCGTATTAGCACTATTCCGCACTCTTCTACTTAGTCTAAAATTCGTTTGACAAATTAATTCGTGGAAATAGCTATTCTATTTCAACTTTTTTTTGCTATTTCATTGAGTGCACTCCCTAAACAATAGCAGAATCTTTTCATTGTTGTTTTATCTCTCTTTTCACAGTACAAAGCTCTCATTTTATAAATAGAGTAGTCTAATACGTGGCATCAAAAGAGAATACATACTTTGCAGCTATAACAAACTTAAAAGATAAGTCTTTCTAGAGGATTGTAAAATAAAAAGAAAAGAGGCCCAATGCTGCTTAAGATTTGATAAAAGAAATACAACCCAACAACAAGCCCATCAGCTAACTTAACCTTCTAATTTCATTTGTCAGTGCTATCACTTGTCTCTATTTGTGGGTTCTCACCATAATATCTGATCCTTTCTAATTTGTTGAGGTGCCAAAAAAAAGGATCTGACATGCCTTACCCCTTCAAAAACCACCTTGTTCTCAAGGTGTTTGATCAGCCGTGAACTTTGGATAAGATTGTGTACTATCATGTTGTTCTCCCGACTAACATCGGGTTTCAATAACCTAAACCACTGACATCTGTACTTCTTCAAGAGTGCATCAATATCATAAGTTAATAGCCCTTAGGTGTTGGAATTGGTTATCTTGACGATGAAATGGCACTCTGATATCTGAGCATTATTAGTTTTCTCTCCTTTCAGTACATTACCTTTGATTTCTCTCATAACTCCTAATTTTACCATTGCAGGCCCTCTATCAAATGGAAGCATAAAATAATTTAAATCCCGTAGGATGTGTGCATAACTACCCAACCAGCCGGCTTTCAGCACCACGTGATGCACGCCCATCTCGATAACCCTCAAATCATCGGTGAACTGATAGCCTTGTATTTCCCAATTATCCTTTTGGTAATTTGCATTATTGCTTATGCTCTCTCTATTGGTTACTGTAACCATCAAGGGTGGCACTTTTATTACTGGTGGTTTGTAAAATTGAATTATCTTTTTGTTTATGAAACTGATGTTGATGCTAGAATTTAATAGAAGGCTAGTTGGTTGATTTTGTGTCATTTTATTGATTAGCTCTTTATCCTCATTCTCTTCTCATTCTACTTCAATAATATAATCATGTCCCTCTGTTCTTCTTTCCGTGGTATTTGTAGAAGTAGAATCAAGGTGTGGTATTGGTATGGTTGATATTAAAAAATAGCTTACTTGATATGATACATACTCTATTGGTTGAACACCCTCTATTATGCCATTTCCTTTTATCATCTTCTCTGCCATAATCTTCTTGATCTTTGCCACCATCAGGTCTGCATGCTTGGTGAACTTTTTATCCATTTCGACAACATATTTGCATTGATCATCATTTATCTTCTTTAAGGTCTCCAAAATAAGGTCAAGCTTGTCATTGAACCGTCTTTGGCCTTCTTTCAATTGGTTGATTTGATTTTGTGTATTAGTTGTGGTGTTCTCATTCTTTTTACCATTTCAGGTTGCAGGATGATGCTCTGATACCAATTTATCACACATCCAGTTAAAATTGGTACAAGGAAGATGCGATAGAGAAATTTTGTGGAAAAGAACAAACAGTAAAGGAAATATACTAGTAAAGTAAAGAGAAAGGAAAGGAAATGTAACTAAAACAATAGAAAAAACTGTAATTAAAATAGTAGAAGAAAGTTCTTTTCATTGTTGTTTTTCATCTCTTTTCACACTACAAAACTCTCATTTTATAGAGAGAATAATCTAATACGTGACATCAAAAGAGAGTACATACTTTACACCTATTGCAAACTTAAAAGATAAGTCTGTCTAAAATATTATAAAAGAAAAAAAAAGGCCCAATATTACTTAAGATTTGATAAAAGAAATACTACCCAACAACAAACACATCAACTTTAGAGGAGGGATATTCTCAGCTGCGAAGAACATTATGTGCGGCATCTTCTTGTCGTCATGATCAAACAACACATTCTGTGCATACATATTTGGTGAGCAGTTATGGTTTATGAACCGCCCAGCATTCCCCACCGCTTGTGCATCTATAGAGAAACCCTCTTGTTCATCTGTCTCTGAAGAGTTGGCTCTCTCATTAGTGCTCAGTAGCCTGATGTCTAAGGACTGGTGCTACAAGTGGTGCGGTCATGAACTGTTAAGCACGGTGGTTGAATGTGTTGACTCAAATACTATGTCAGAGACTCATGAGACTGTGCATTACTGCTTGTCTCCTCTTGGTGAGGAGGCATTGCCTGTGGGGCCCACACTGAAATACAGATTGGCAGCATACCTCACTGAGTCTCTGGCACTTCATGTCTCCAAGCTATGGCCCCATTGGTATGATATCAACCGCTCATTTTTGGGTGTGGCAGTGAATTGTGTAGCTGGCAATGATGATCTCGTGTTAGTTGACACACTTGAGGAGCGCCTTACTGCTGAGTCGGTACAAGGTTGGTCTTAGTATTATGGTTTTAAGCTATTTTGGTTTCTGTTATGACTTGTTAGAGGTGTGAACTTTTGGTTGTGTTAAGAACAAGCTTATTTGATCTCAATCTTGCTGGTATGATGATTTTTTTTGTATTGATCTGGTTGCTGACTATCTACAATTCTGGATTGCTCAAGGAAGCGGTGAGCGAGCTCCGTTCCGGGATCCTAGAAAGGCAAACAACTGTTAGCGGCAAATAGGTAATCGTCATAGTCGACGAGGCAGATAAAGAAGAGGTAACATTCAAGCAGTCAGCCATTGTGCTAACCCTCAAGACCAGGAAAAATAAGCCATATTCTTTTCTAAAGAGCAAAATAGCTCGAATATTCGAAAGTGATACAAAATCCGTATCTTCTGGAGCCATCTTAATCTGGTTGTACCCCGCATATTCATCCATGAATGAGAACACTTCGTAAGAGGATGTGTGATCAATAATAATCTCTGTTACTGGTAGCGGGAAGTCATCTTTGAGACACGCTTTGTTGAGATCTCTTGGTTCTTTTTTTTTGTTGTTTTTTTATTATTCCGCTGATTTTTCTGGTATGGTTTTTGCTGATATGATTTTTGATACTTCTGGTATGAGTGATTAAGATGGCTTATAGTATGAGTGTTTTTGGTATTGGGTATTTCTCTTTGATTTTACTGGAAGTTTATTCAGAGTGGTACTAGCTGGAATTCAGCATGGATAGACTCTTTGTTGCTTTTTCTGGTATTGGTATTAGAAGAAAAAAATACTACTCTGATCTCAATTTCCTGGTATAGGTATTTTTGATATTTCTCTAGTATATGCTGGTCTATATTGGTTTTCTGATTTTTTTTTTTTGGACTGATAAGAACTGGTATAGTTCTGGTATGATTATCTTTATACTGGTTATTAATATACTTGTAATATTACCGTTCTATTCTTATCTCTTAGATTTTGCTGATCTGGACTGATATTGCTGACAATTCTGGTATGTATATGATGCACATTGTTGAGACAGTTCCTAATATGGATTTTTGTTATATGGGTATGGATATTATACTGGCCTCCTCAGTCCTCACGTTGAGTTGTTCCTACCTGGTACTGGCCTCCTCATGTTGAGTTGTTCCGCATTAATCTTCGGTGCAGAGCTCCTCCAGTGAGTTGCCATATCGGTACCGGTACTGACATGTTATGAGTATATTTGGGAAGATGATGATAGAATTCTCAATCCCGCTCTAATATCATGTTGAAATATTGAAACAGAAATTAGTATTTTGTATTGTGTGAATTTTATTGATCTCAAGCTTAATTACAAATGAACGGTACACAGCTACAACATGCTACAGTACCAATGATAATCCGTTGATATTACTTTATCTAATATATGAGCCTATAATGAATATTTGAGGTCCATTAGCTTATCCCTAATATTTACATATGTTATAAACTCTAACTAATTCTTTAATCTATATTCTTAACAGTCTGTCAAACTAACCGCCTTTTACAACATTGTTTAAACTTCAATAGTTATCAATTATGTATTTTTCAGTTAACAAATAAAGGGTTGTACAATAGTTGGACCACAAAAAAATGAACAATGGACAGCGCTTTATTTATTTCCAGATTTCATTTCTACAAAGACAGCGAGAGATAGAGGCGGTGGTGGGCCCTGCCTAAAGGTGTCATGCGCAGGCTACTGTGCTTTGTGCCAGTACTCTTCTACTTGCTAATTGCGATATATGCGCATCTGATGGGAAGAAACGTGTCATCTGCAATATAACTTAGTTGTACATTACTTAATTAGAAGCAAATACTAAATATAAATATGCTGTATTAGTACTGTAATGAACTCATCCATATTTCTCTTATCAATTTTTTAGTAAAAATGAGAGTCTAAGTTACTTAATTTATTTTAAACATTCATAATGATACTCATTTGGATTTTAAATTTACAACATCTCAAATAAAAAAAATATTACTTGTTAATGTTAGATCAAACACTGATTCTTTCTCTCTTCTCGATCTCAAGGGGTTGGAGCATTTATGTCAGTCAAATTGAACTCATGCTCTGTATATATGGACAAATTCTACATGGAGATGGCGACGAGCTAAAAATTAGGAAGACTTTTAATGCTAACCAACTTCATTATTGCTTCTACAAATTATTTGTCTTAAAAAAAAGGTGTACCATGAGTTTTACTAATTGTATCTATCGTTTGACTATTTAATCCATGTAATACAGTGAAACAATCAAAGAAACTGTTTTTTTTTTTCTTTTTGAGAGAAAGTCGAAACTGAAATTGAAATCATTTGTGTTATTATAAGTCAAATACTCTCAGTCAACCAAATTTCACGTGTGCCACTTGAAAAAACATTCACCGTTTCTTTAGTTAATTTTGGCCCTGTTTTAGCTTGCCCAAGAAATTCTTTGGGATTTTAAGGAAAAACCGTCAACGCGCTCAACTTGTTCTAACTCATTCGATATGATCTATTTTTACTGGTTTGAGATGTTATGGGTTAGGTATAAGGTGTGATTTTTACTAATATATTACATTGAGTTTGGTTATAAATTAGCTTTTAGAAATCCGTCTAACTAGGATCAGACCGTATTATTATATACTAGCTATATACCCGTGCGTTGCAGCAGAATTTTTTATTTAAACATAAAAATATTATAAGATAAAAAAATTCACATTTATCTAATATTAAATTATAAATTCACCAAATTATAGAGAAAACATATAATAAAGACTATATTTAATCTTTGATGAGAAAGAAATGGAGAAAAAGAGGGGATCAATGGACGCGATCACATACGTTCGATCAACCAACAATAAATATTATCCGTCTAATTGAGGGATAAAATGGGTATAATAAAAATTTACAATGATAAAAATGGACCCTCCAATTCTTAGATACTTTATATAATAGTATAGATAATATATATTTTTTTAAATGTTGTATATAGTATATGTTATGTTTTATATCACTTTTTTTAAATATTAATTATTACTTATATTTATTTTTTGTAAAGTATATTAATTATTACTTAAATATTAATTATTCATATTAAGTGTCAAATTATTATTGTTATTTTATTCTTTAGTTTTGATATCATTAATAAAATATTTATTATTTAATATAAAAATTATATACTAGATTATTTAATTTCAATGTCAACTTGTTTAACTCATATAACTCTTTTATCCGTATTTAGAAAATATATATGAGTCAGGATTGGATTACGAATGGGTTAGATAAAGAATTTTTTTCAACCAGATATATTTGATTGGGCTCAAATTTTTGCAATAGCTCCATCAAAAGTTCTTCAAAAAAAAAAGCAAAATAACTAACGAAAAAAACTTTCCTAAATGCCCAAAGAACCGCCTCCTCACCTTCATTTTCTAGAAAATAAATTTATTCAAAGGGACATAGCTTGACAATGGTTATTTTGATGATCTTGGCAATTAATTTTTAAATAAATATAATTAAAAAAAAAACTTATAAATATATTCTTCTAATTTATAGATAGATGGTGATTTAAATTTTATGCAATTTCATTATTGTTTGATAGTCCATCAAAGACCGTTAAATTAGAACCATTGTAAATTACATAATATTTCGATGATCTTTGATGGACTATCAAATGATATTGAAATTGCATGAAATTTGAATCACCATTAATCTGTAAGTAGAAGAAGATATCTATATATATGTTTTTATTTTTTTATATGTATTTAAAAATTCATTGTCAAAATTATTAAAATAACCCATTATCAAGGAGCCTTTCCCTTATTTAAAATCTTTTGTACGAGTTCAGATATCTCATCTACAAAACGATTTTTTATCTGTATGTTATCATGGAAATGGGAGATTTTAATCCATTTAGCAAAGACAACATTCTCTTTATATAAGAGGTTCATATTCAAAATCCGATTGAGAAATTGAGTCTTTTATGGACATTTAAAATTAGATAATTAGATCCAAATTATATACCATGAAAAAGTGAAAAACAAGAGGTCTATCAAAACAAATAATTCAAGGACATTCGTCAGATAGGATATAAGGATTCTCTGATGCTCAAATTATGCAAAACTCATAAAATCCCAAAATTAAATTGGTTAAATTTAAGCTCGATCTTCAAACTAAAATCCAACTCTTTAAGCAGTTAAAAGTCCTAAACAAGTCGGAAGAAATTTGTCTATTTTACGAAGACAGGCAAAGAATTGAAATTTTAAAATGTAAAAAAAATACCAAGTTAAAGTAAAATTGCATCAGAGTACATAATAAACAAAACAAAAAAAAATGGTGTCATTCGAAAAAGTTTATTGACTTTCCTCTCTATTATCATGACATGAATATAACCATTTTTCTGCTGACGAATTAATTAACAAACATTTGACATTATTGAACG
>CAXKVV010001020.1:0-29979 GCA_964058805.1 Schoenoplectus triqueter | reverse complement strand
AATTCTAATAATAACTCTGTTGCGCAATACTCTAATAATTCGTTTTTTGGGGCAACTTCTATTGATTTTGCATCTAGGTTTGAAGTTATAGGGAAATTATGAAACCAGTTTGCTACACAACCTTTGGTGTTATATTTAATGTAGACATAAAAATCTTCTAATGTCATTTTTGCGAACCTTGTATCTTGCATTGCAACTTGTAGTTTATAATAGTTTACCCATTCTAGAATGTTTCCTCTCATTTCTGTAGTACAATCTAAATCTAATACTCCGTTTACTATGCTCTTTTCTCTAGGCTTATATTTTTCGGGTATGTTGTTTTCAAACCATCTACCGTTGTTTTTGTAATAACCCTGCCTATAACCATAAGGAATTTCATTTGAACTATATTTTTTATTGCTGCTATCAATGTGCATTGGTAAAAATGTTTTAAGAGAACGAGAAGGAAGTTTAACTCTTCGCAGTACTACCCCTGAATTTTTCGAAGGGGGGGAGAATCAAATAACCAGAAGAATCAGAGTTCCAGCAATAGTCCTAGGAAAACTCCGAGCAGCAAGCCCACAGTTACCATTTTTTGAAATGTCACAAGAAGTTGGAGGAATAAACCCATTCTTCGATGACTATATAGCCATAATTAACCTAGCCATAGAACAGGAAGGTTTTCTAAATCTAAAAACAGAACAAGTGCTAATAACCTCTTCGAGTTCAAAAGGATTTAGGCCAGAAGATGTACCACACATCGAAAACTTCATCGACAAACTAGTCCTTAATGAATTCCCATACAGTCCTGAAGTCAAAGCAATGTTATGCACAAGATTAACTCAAGAATATGGAAACAATCATAGGTGCAGCATTTGCTACAAGACAACAGCAAAAGAAGACGGCGACAGCAGCAGCAGCAGCAAGAAAGAAGAAAAAGAATTAGCACTAGCAATACCACTAGCAAAAGCACCTACCCCAGAAGATAAGATTCCACCGAAAGCAGAAAAAGAAGAATAAAGGAAAAGAAGACCGTTCAAGATGGGATAGTGGCCCAACCACTAATGTAAATTATTGTAGTGTGTTTTCTTTTCGTTTAAGTGTGTTTTACTTTTTGCTTTTACTTTTTGTGAGTGGTTTTTACTTTTCTTTTCTGAGTGGATAGATGGCGTAGAAGAGAAGCCATCTTTGTAATATAAATAGGGGGTCAGGGTCTCCATTTAGAGGGGAGCCCAAAGAGGTATCCGAGTGAAATCCAATGTAATCAGCCCCAGTTATCAATAAAAGAAGTTTTTTTAGTAATCCTAAGAGTTCAAGTTCCAATTCTGGGTTAGAAACCCTAATTTAGTTCCAATCTAGTTTCAATTTTAGTTTCAGAGTTCTATGAGTGATCAATATAGGTCTGCCAAGAAAGAAACAGTTAAACCAAGAGATCAGAAGAGCCAATCCCAGAGAAGACGAGCGGCCTGGAGCACGGGTAAGGACGAGCCAAGGAGTGCAAAAGTCCTTAGTGTTGGCATCAACTCATCTTCAACGAGAAAGGTAATTTTTATCTCAAAAGGTTTTTAATTGTTTCTAAAAATGGAAAATCAATATATTATCGACAACATAGTAGAACATGAAGAAATAGAAGGAAATTATCTAGCAGACGTATTACTAGACAAATCTTTAATAACTAAAGTAAAAAATAATGGAGAATTAGATATATCATCGCTAGAAGGCGTAAACAAAAGTAATTTTGATATCTTAAATAGGAAAAACATAGTAATTTATGGAGTCACACAAGCAGAGCAAAATATAAAGATTGAAGAAGCCAATTTTAGACATGAAGCTCCGATAGTTCAATTAAAACAAATTGAAGATAGGTTAGCAAAAATTAAAGAAGATGTAAGAAAGAAAATTGGTTATTTACATATAAATACAGTACAAATCCTAATTAAATCAACTTTTAGAGAAGGAATATCAACCCCAATAGATATAATAGTTGAGGACAATAGAATTATGAACGACGACGATGCAAAATTAGGAGAAATACAAGGAGATTTAGGATATGGAATAATAAAGTTTTGCGTTACGCTACAATATCCAATTCCTTTAACAACCAGAAAACTCAATAATTGTATTGCGATTAGATGCAATTTTAAAAATAGAAGATTAATGGAAAAAGGAGATATCCCATTAGTAATATGTGTCAAAGTAGCTTATGCACTAAGTAATTCATGTTTATCCATAAAATATAAAGAACAAGATAGGATATACACCGACAAATTATTTAATGAAACAAGTACAATGATTAAACCTGATAACACCCAAAGAAGATTTTTACAAAGTCATCAACGAAGGTTATTAGAAGCAAAACCTACAAATTTTGAAAGATTAACACCAGGTATTAATCGACGACCAATAAGAAATAGTTCACCTCCTACAGAGTCTGAAAGTAAATTAACTTTACCAATAACTGAAGCAAGTTTAAATGAAGCGTCATCGAGCAATAGTTCATTTAAAAAAGAAGAGGATGAAACAAAACAGTTAGTAAAAATGGATGATCAGATAAATAATTTAAAACAAACGATAGAGAAAATTGATAGGAAAATATAAATGAGAAACAAAAGAAAGTGTTTATTCCGCTATAAAGAAATGGAAAAATCCGAAGATTCAGTATCAGAGCATCCGCCTAGAAATTTGGTATCAGAGCAACCGTCTAGAAATTTGGTATCAGAGCAACCGCCTAGAAATTCAAAGCAACCGTCTAGAAATTTGGTATCAGAGCCTAGTAACCATCCTGAGCAAACAAAGTTAAAAATTAAGAAATTAAAAAATATTATTAGAGGAAAACCAGAAAGTTTTTATAAAGGAAGAGAACGACCTTCTACTAGTTCAAATAAACTAAAAGATACAGAAGAAGATATATTTGGTTTTACTCAAGCAGAAAGTGAAGAATTTAATAAACGTTTCGATGAAATATTTGATTTCGACACAATCACTTATTTAGAAAAATTAATTTTGGATAAACCTAAAAGTGATGGAATTTATTTAAATGAAATGGTAGATAATCAACAAGTTCACCTATATCATAAGATGGATAGATTACAAAACAAAATATTAAAAGAAAGACAGCGAATCGAAGATGAATTAAACGATGAATCGTTTTTAAATGAAGGACAATTAGGAACACAGTTATTACAAATATTAGATAACAAGTTACATGAAATAGAATTATATTGTTTTGAAAATCCTACATGGAGCGACTAGAGCGTCTAGAAAATTTAATAACAAGTATAGAAGTTAGAATAGAACACCTAACTAGCGAATTAAATAGTATAACAAGATTCTTTTTTGATATTAAAGAAGAATTAAGAGAAGCTTTAGATGAAATCATGGATACAAGAATAGAAAACTTAGTAACACAGGTGAGACAAATGAGAGTAGTTAATAGACCCACATCTGACGAAGAAGATAATCATACAGAAGATTTTGAAGCATTAGCTGAAATTGAACGAGAAAACCAACGATTAAGAGATTTAGAAGAATATAATCGTAGATACCCTTATGGAGAAGAATACGAGAATAATAGTGACTATGCAGAAGCATTAGATAATCGTATGGAAAATTGGTAATGTCTGAAATATCGTTAACGGACAAAATAAATGAATTAATAGAAGTTATTAATAGAATAGTTGGACAAGTTAAGTTAATAAATGAACAGCAAGAAGAACGGATAAAAGAAATATTAAACAAATTAGATATATTGCTTAATGTAGAAACGGTAAAAATAACTAAAATCCACCCACCATTCTATGGATAGAGAAAGGTTAGAACAGTTGAAACATTTAACCAGAGAACAGCGACAGAAACGTATAGAAGAACTGAGGATTAGCATTATGCAACACCAGATGACCATTGAAGATTTACATCAACGTGCCGAAGAAAAACAACAAAAAATAGCCGAATTAGATCGAGAGATTAGTGAAACAACCCACCAACTAGCTGATTTAATTATTCGTATGTTAACCCGATGAGTGAAATTGAGCGTTTAATTAAAGTATTTGAAGATTTAAAAACAATAAAAATAATGTCAATCACTTCTTTCGAGGGGGGAGAAAGTTCCAATAAAAATGATTTTGACAACGAAAATTACGAAGAAAATCAGGATTATATAAGAGTAAACGATGAAGATTTCGACTATGATAGCGAAGGAGAAAACCCTTATGCTAATGTAGGAGACAACGATGACAGAGCTATAATCCCACATAGTCCAAACCCAAATATTCCAACTCCAATGCACATTGACAGTAGCAATAAAAAATATAGTTCAAATGAAATTCCTTATGGTTATAGGCAGGGTTATTACAAAAACAACGGTAGATGGTTTGAAAACAACATACCCGAAAAATATAAGCCTAGAGAAAAGAGCATAGTAAACGGAGTATTAGATTTAGATTGTACTACAGAAATGAGAGGAAACATTCTAGAATGGGTAAACTATTATAAACTACAAGTTGCAATGCAAGATACAAGGTTCGCAAAAATGACATTAGAAGATTTTTATGTCTACATTAAATATAACACCAAAGGTTGTGTAGCAAACTGGTTTCATAATTTCCCTATAACTTCAAACCTAGATGCAAAATCAATAGAAGTTGCCCCAAAAAACGAATTATTAGAGTATTGCGCAACAGAGTTATTATTAGAATTTTGCGGAACCAACAAAGAACATAGATATTATGATGACACAACGGAAGTAATGACAGTATTATCAAATATGGAACTATGTGACCCATGTTACATAGAAAATTTCTTTTGTCAAGTTAGAGAATACTATTATAGGTTAAAAGATACTAAACCCCTATTAGAAATAGTTAAATCAAAACTACCATTAG
The DNA here is from genome assembly GCA_964058805.1 of Schoenoplectus triqueter. Lineage (NCBI taxonomy): Eukaryota > Viridiplantae > Streptophyta > Magnoliopsida > Poales > Cyperaceae > Schoenoplectus > Schoenoplectus triqueter. The sequence goes on along the minus strand of CAXKVV010001020.1, from coordinate 25,120 downwards.
GGATGAGGCAATTTGTTCTTAAAAAACTAGAAGCAAACGAGAAAGTACAAACGTTAGGATCAGTTGAAGCATATGCTATAGAATATAGGAAAAAGATATGCTATAAGATAAACGAACAAAGAATAGTAGGAAGAATGACAAATTGTTGTGATGTATTACCAGAAATAGCTCAAAAGTATGGTTGTAAACATTCAGGTAAACACAGAAGCTATAGAAAACACTATAGAAGACCAAAACGGTATAGATATAGAAAGTTTAGAAAAATAAACACCTATAGAAAACCTTGGAAGAAAAATTATAGGAAATTCTTTAAGAAGAAAAACGAAAACAAGTCATGTCCAAGAGGAAAAAAGAATTGTAGATGTTGGAAATGCCAAGAAATTGGTCATTACGCTAACGAATGTCCACAAACTAAAGGTAAGAAAGATGAAAAACTTAAGGCAATATACGCTATAGGATACGAACCAATAGAAGAAGAGTTTACTGAAGGAGAAATAATGAATTTCGACTGTTATGAGTTAATCAGTGAAACAGAAACGGAGTCAGAAACAGATTCTAATATGGATACAGACGATGAATAGAAATAGTACATTCATAAAAGTTACTATAGGAAACAAAGAAATATATGCCTATGTAGATACAGGAGCAACGATATGTATAGCCAATGAAAATGTTTTACCTAAAAGTTTTTGGAGTACAATGAAACAACCTATAGGAGTAAGGATTGCTAACAATAAAATAATGCAAATCACTAAAAAGGCAGTAAACTTAACACTATTAATCGAAGGAAAAAGATTTCCATTACCAAGCTTATACCAGCAAGATACAGGTTTAAAAATGATCCTTGGAAACAATTTTTTGAAATTATATCAACCATTTATTCAAAGTTTAGACGAAGTGAGACTTAGGTGTCCATATCAAACTAATCAACCCAGTATAATGATTAGAACCAAGATTTATAATCAAGCACAAGTTTTGAGGGGGGAGATAGTTGAACAACTTTTTCAAATTAGTACAAAACTGTTAGAAAACAATTTGTATGAGCAAATAACTATATTGCTAGATAGCATTTGTAGTCAAAACCCTTTAGATCCAGCAATCAACAAAAACACAATGTTAGTTCAAATTCACCTTATAGATCCAAATAAGGAAGTTAATGTCCCCAACAGAATACCATATAGTGAGGATGATGTTAGAGAATTTACAGAAGAAACTCAGAAGTTGTTAGAAAAAGGAATAATAGAGGATAGTGAAAGCCCACACAGTGCACCAGCTTTTTATGTTAATAATCACAGTGAACAAAAAAGGGGTAAGAAAAGAATGGTCATTAATTACAAAAAGATGAATGAAGCCACGAAAGGAGATGCTTACAAACTACCAAGGCAAGATTATATTTTCTCGAAAATTAAAAATGCAAAATGGTTTTCAACGCTAGATGCTAAATCAGGTTATTGGCAATTAAGACTACATGACAATACTAAACCATTAACAGCATTTAGTTGTCCACCCCAGAAACAGTACCAGTTCACAGTATTACCATTCGGGTTAAAGCAAGCACCAAGTATATATCAGAGGTACATGGATAATAACTTAAAAGGTTTAGAATATTGCAGTTTAGCATATATTGATGACGTGTTAATTTTTACAAATGAAGATTATAAAGATCACTTAATAAAATTAGGAAAGGTATTGTTACAGTTAAAAGAAAAAAGCTTAATTCTGTCAAAAGAAAAGTGTAAGATAGGACAGGAAAATGCTGAGTTTTTAGGTATGAAAATTATAAAAGGAGGATATATAGAACCACAAGAACACTTGTTAGAAAAAATAAATGCATTCCCAGATCAGCTGATAGATAGAAACCAAATCCAAAGGTTTTTAGGATGCTTAAATTATTTGGGGGATAAAGGATTTATCAAAGATTTAGCAAAACACAGAAAAGCTTTACAAGAAAAGATATCAGAGAAAGTTCCATGGAAGTGGGATAAAACTGATACAGAAGCAGTACGACACTGCAAAGCAATAAGTGCAAATGTACCAAGATTATATCAAGCTACAAATCGTGATTTATTAATCCTGAACACTGATGCAAGTAAGGATACTTGGGGAGCAATCCTTCAAGCAATTCCGAATGCATATGAAGAATTCAAGGAATTAATACACGACAATGAACTACAAGCAACTAGCAAGCAAAAACAAATAACATACAAGTTGACTGAGGTCAAATCCTACCTACAAAACAAACTCCACACAGATGAACTGAAACTTTCCAAATGGGTTTCAGGCACCTTTAAAAAAGCCCAAATAAACTACACAGTTCATGAAAAAGAAACACTAGCCTTCATCAATGCCCTTAAAAAATTCAAAATAGATCTTTTACCAACCACATTTATCTTCCAGACAGATTCCACCTATACAAAAGACTTTGTTAAATTTAGAACCCAAAACCAATATAATCAGGGAAGGCTTTTGAGATGGAGCCTTGAAGCACAGCAATATAATTTTATTGCAATCCATATACAGGGAAAAAACAACCCAATAGCAGACACTCTAACACGCGAATGGCGAGCAACCTCAACCAAATGATCCAGGAAGAAGTCAACAAGCTCAAGCAGGAGGTCCAACTCCTAATCTTGAAGAAGCAAACCATAGAAAAAGAAATTCAAACCAAAACCAGTGAGATTCAAAGGTATGAAGCTATTATCAACCCACAACAAGAAAGGTTCTTTGTGATTTTCGAAGGACCAAACCAAGGCATTTACAATAACCAGCAGGAAGCAGAGTCAAAGCTCGACCCAAGGCAGAAGCACAAAAGCTTCACAACCAAGGAAGAGGCTCAACTACAACTCAAAGCACACCAAGAACATCTAAAACAGAAGATGCCCATGGAAGTAGGAAATACCAGTTCCTATAAAGAGAGATTGCAACAACCACCTCCAAGACCAGAAATAATACTACGTCCACAAATTCCATACAAAAAACTGCTAAAACCAATGTCCATTGAGTTTACCAAAAACACCAGAGAAAACAATCTCAGTAGTACTACCTTAACCTATCAAGAGTTTATGCAGGAATACAACTTTTTAGTTAATTACTCTGAGCAAGACCAAAGCAGCTACATTTACCCAAGCTACCGAGGACCAAAACCCTTAGCCATAGCAACAGCTAACACTGATCCACAACGACTCTATAACCTATTCCAAGCAGGACTCCTCAAAGAAGTCCGTTTTATTAACACAACAATTTTTAAATATTTCCCACAACAGATTCGGAAGGTAATTTCCCAATTCAGTAAAAATGTTTTAAGAGAACGAGAAGGAAGTTTAACTCTTCGCAGTACTACCCCTGAATTTTTCGAAGGGGGGGAGAATCAAATAACCAGAAGAATCAGAGTTCCAGCAATAGTCCTAGGAAAACTCCGAGCAGCAAGCCCACAGTTACCATTTTTTGAAATGTCACAAGAAGTTGGAGGAATAAACCCATTCTTCGATGACTATATAGCCATAATTAACCTAGCCATAGAACAGGAAGGTTTTCTAAATCTAAAAACAGAACAAGTGCTAATAACCTCTTCGAGTTCAAAAGGATTTAGGCCAGAAGATGTACCACACATCGAAAACTTCATCGACAAACTAGTCCTTAATGAATTCCCATACAGTCCTGAAGTCAAAGCAATGTTATGCACAAGATTAACTCAAGAATATGGAAACAATCATAGGTGCAGCATTTGCTACAAGACAACAGCAAAAGAAGACGGCGACAGCAGCAGCAGCAGCAAGAAAGAAGAAAAAGAATTAGCACTAGCAATACCACTAGCAAAAGCACCTACCCCAGAAGATAAGATTCCACCGAAAGCAGAAAAAGAAGAATAAAGGAAAAGAAGACCGTTCAAGATGGGATAGTGGCCCAACCACTAATGTAAATTATTGTAGTGTGTTTTCTTTTCGTTTAAGTGTGTTTTACTTTTTGCTTTTACTTTTTGTGAGTGGTTTTTACTTTTCTTTTCTGAGTGGATAGATGGCGTAGAAGAGAAGCCATCTTTGTAATATAAATAGGGGGTCAGGGTCTCCATTTAGAGGGGAGCCCAAAGAGGTATCCGAGTGAAATCCAATGTAATCAGCCCCAGTTATCAATAAAAGAAGTTTTTTAGTAATCCTAAGAGTTCAAGTTCCAATTCTGGGTTAGAAACCCTAGTTTAGTTCCAATCTAGTTTCAATTTTAGTTTCAGAGTTCTATGAGTGATCAATATAGGTCTGCCAAGAAAGAAACAAAGAAACCAAGAGATCAAGAAAGCCAATCCCAGAGAAGACGAGCGGCCTGGAGCACGGGTAAGGACGAGCCAAGGAGTGCAATAGTCCTTAGTGTTGGCATCAACTCATCTTCAACGAGAAAGGTAATTTTTATCTCAAAAGGTTTTTAATTGTTTCTAAAAATGGAAAATCAATATATTATCGACAACATAGTAGAACATGAAGAAATAGAAGGAAATTATCTAGCAGACGTATTACTAGACAAATCCTTAATAACTAAAGTAAAAAATAATGGAGAATTAGATATATCATCGCTAGAAGGCGTAAACAAAAGTATTTTTGATATCTTAAATAGAAAAAACATAGTAATTTATGGAGTCACACAAGCAGAGCAAAATATAAAGATTGAAGAAGCCAATTTTAGACATGAAGCTCCGATAGTTCAATTAAAACAAATTGAAGATAGGTTAGCAAAAATTAAAGAAGATGTAAGAAAGAAAATTGGTTATTTACATATAAATACAGTACAAATCCTAATTAAATCGACCTTTAGAGAAGGAATATCAACTCCAATAGATATAATAGTTGAAGACAATAGAATTATGAACGACAACGATGCAAAATTAGGAGAAATACAAGGAGATTTAGGATATGGAATAATAAAGTTTTGCGTTACGCTACAATATCCAATTCCTTTAACAACCAGAAAACTCAATAATTGTATTGCGATTAGATGCAATTTTAAAAATAGAAGATTAATGGAAAAAGGAGATATCCCATTAGTAATATGTGTCAAAGTAGCTTATGCACTAAGTAATTCATGTTTATCCATAAAATATAAAGAACAAGATAGGATATACACCGACAAATTATTTAATGAAACAAGTACAATGATTAAACCTGATAACACCCAAAGAAGATTTTTACAAAGTCATCAACGAAGGTTATTAGAAGCAAAACCTACAAATTTTGAAAGATTAACACCAGGTATTAATCGACGACCAATAAGAAATAGTTCACCTCCTACAGAGTCTGAAAGTAAATTAACTTTACCAATAACTGAAGCAAGTTTAAATGAAGCGTCATCGAGCAATAGTTCATTTAAAAAAGAAGAGGATGAAACAAAACAGTTAGTAAAAATGGATGATCAGATAAATAATTTAAAACAAACGATAGAGAAAATTGATAGGAAAATATAAATGAGAAACAAAAGAAAGTGTTTATTCCGCTATAAAGAAATGGAAAAATCCGAAGATTCAGTATCAGAGCAACCGCCTAGAAATTTGGTATCAGAGCAACCGCCTAGAAATTTGGTATCAGAGCAACCGTCTAGAAATTTGGTATCAGAGCAACCGCCTAGAAATTTGGTATCAGAGCAACCGTCTAGAAATTTGGTATCAGAGCCTAGTAACCATCCTGAGCAAACAAAGTTAAAAATTAAGAAATTAAAAAATATTATTAGAGGAAAACCAGAAAGTTTTTATAAAGGAAGAGAACGACCTTCTACTAGTTCAAATAAACTAAAAGATACAGAAGAAGATATATTTGGTTTTACTCAAGCAGAAAGTGAAGAATTTAATAAACGTTTCGATGAAATATTTGATTTCGACACAATCACTTATTTAGAAAAATTAATTTTAGATAAACCTAAAAGTGATGGAATTTATTTAAATGAAATGGTAGATAATCAACAAGTTCACCTATATCATAAGATGGATAGATTACAAAACAAAATATTAAAAGAAAGACAGCGAATCGAAGATGAATTAAACGATGAATCGTTTTTAAATGAAGGACAATTAGGAACACAGTTATTACAAATAATAGATAACAAGTTACATGAAATAGAATTATATTGTTTTGAAAACCCTACATGGAGCGACTAGAGCGTCTAGAAAATTTAATAACAAGTATAGAAGTTAGAATAGAACATCTAACTAGCGAATTAAATAGTATAACGAGATTCTTTTTTGATATTAAAGAAGAATTAAGAGAAGCTTTAGATGAAATCATGGATACAAGGATAGAAAATTTAGTAACACAGGTGAGACAAATGAGAGTAGTTAATAGACCCACATCTGACGAAGAAGATAATCATACAGAAGATTTTGAAGCATTAGCTGAAATTGAACGAGAGAACCAACGATTAAGAGATTTAGAAGAATATAATCGAAGATACCCTTATGGAGAAGAATACGAGAATAATAGTGACTATGCAGAAGCATTAGATAATCGTATGGAAAATTGGTAATGTCAGAGATATCGTTAACAGACAAAATAAATGAATTAATAGAAGTTATAAATAGAATAGTTGGGCAAGTTAAGTTAATAAATGAACAGCAAGAAGAACGGATAAAAGAAATATTAAACAAGTTAGACATATTGCTTAATGTAGAAACGGTAAAAATAACCAAACTCCACCCACCATTCTATGGATAGAGAAAGGTTAGAACAGTTGAAACATTTAACCAGAGAACAGCGACAGAAACGTATAGAAGAACTGAGGATTAGCATTATGCAACACCAGATGACCATTGAAGATTTACATCAACGTGCCGAAGAAAAACAACAAAAAATAGCCGAATTAGATCGAGAGATTAGTGAAACAACTCACCAACTAGCTGATTTAATTATTCGTATGTTAACCCGATGAGTGAAATTGAGCGTTTAATTAAAGTATTTGAGGATTTAAAAACAATAACTCCAGAGAAAATAATGCCAATCACTTCTTTCGAGGGGGGGAAGAAGTCAACAAGCTCAAGCAGGAGGTCCAACTCCTAATCTTGAAGAAGCAAACCATAGAAAAAGAAATTCAAACCAAAACCAGTGAGATTCAAAGGTATGAAGCTATTATCAACCCACAACAAGAAAGGTTCTTTGTGATTTTCGAAGGACCAAACCAAGGCATTTACAATAACCAGCAGGAAGCAGAGTCAAAGCTCGACCCAAGGCAGAAGCACAAAAGCTTCACAACCAAGGAAGAGGCTCAACTACAACTCAAAGCACACCAAGAACATCTAAAACAGAAGATGCCCATGGAAGTAGGAAATACCAGTTCCTATAAAGAGAGATTGCAACAACCACCTCCAAGACCAGAAATAATACTACGTCCACAAATTCCATACAAAAAACTGCTAAAACCAATGTCCATTGAGTTTACCAAAAACACCAGAGAAAACAATCTCAGTAGTACTACCTTAACCTATCAAGAGTTTATGCAGGAATACAACTTTTTAGTTAATTACTCTGAGCAAGACCAAAGCAGCTACATTTACCCAAGCTACCGAGGACCAAAACCCTTAGCCATAGCAACAGCTAACACTGATCCACAACGACTCTATAACCTATTCCAAGCAGGACTCCTCAAAGAAGTCCGTTTTATTAACACAACAATTTTTAAATATTTCCCACAACAGATTCGGAAGGTAATTTCCCAATTCAGTAAAAATGTTTTAAGAGAACGAGAAGGAAGTTTAACTCTTCGCAGTACTACCCCTGAATTTTTCGAAGGGGGGGAGAATCAAATAACCAGAAGAATCAGAGTTCCAGCAATAGTCCTAGGAAAACTCCGAGCAGCAAGCCCACAGTTACCATTTTTTGAAATGTCACAAGAAGTTGGAGGAATAAACCCATTCTTCGATGACTATATAGCCATAATTAACCTAGCCATAGAACAGGAAGGTTTTCTAAATCTAAAAACAGAACAAGTGCTAATAACCTCTTCGAGTTCAAAAGGATTTAGGCCAGAAGATGTACCACACATCGAAAACTTCATCGACAAACTAGTCCTTAATGAATTCCCATACAGTCCTGAAGTCAAAGCAATGTTATGCACAAGATTAACTCAAGAATATGGAAACAATCATAGGTGCAGCATTTGCTACAAGACAACAGCAAAAGAAGACGGCGACAGCAGCAGCAGCAGCAAGAAAGAAGAAAAAGAATTAGCACTAGCAATACCACTAGCAAAAGCACCTACCCCAGAAGATAAGATTCCACCGAAAGCAGAAAAAGAAGAATAAAGGAAAAGAAGACCGTTCAAGATGGGATAGTGGCCCAACCACTAATGTAAATTATTGTAGTGTGTTTTCTTTTCGTTTAAGTGTGTTTTACTTTTTGCTTTTACTTTTTGTGAGTGGTTTTTACTTTTCTTTTCTGAGTGGATAGATGGCGTAGAAGAGAAGCCATCTTTGTAATATAAATAGGGGGTCAGGGTCTCCATTTAGAGGGGAGCCCAAAGAGGTATCCGAGTGAAATCCAATGTAATCAGCCCCAGTTATCAATAAAAGAAGTTTTTTAGTAATCCTAAGAGTTCAAGTTCCAATTCTGGGTTAGAAACCCTAGTTTAGTTCCAATCTAGTTTCAATTTTAGTTTCAGAGTTCTATGAGTGATCAATATAGGTCTGCCAAGAAAGAAACAAAGAAACCAAGAGATCAAGAAAGCCAATCCCAGAGAAGACGAGCGGCCTGGAGCACGGGTAAGGACGAGCCAAGGAGTGCAATAGTCCTTAGTGTTGGCATCAACTCATCTTCAACGAGAAAGGTAATTTTTATCTCAAAAGGTTTTTAATTGTTTCTAAAAATGGAAAATCAATATATTATCGACAACATAGTAGAACATGAAGAAATAGAAGGAAATTATCTAGCAGACGTATTACTAGACAAATCCTTAATAACTAAAGTAAAAAATAATGGAGAATTAGATATATCATCGCTAGAAGGCGTAAACAAAAGTATTTTTGATATCTTAAATAGAAAAAACATAGTAATTTATGGAGTCACACAAGCAGAGCAAAATATAAAGATTGAAGAAGCCAATTTTAGACATGAAGCTCCGATAGTTCAATTAAAACAAATTGAAGATAGGTTAGCAAAAATTAAAGAAGATGTAAGAAAGAAAATTGGTTATTTACATATAAATACAGTACAAATCCTAATTAAATCGACCTTTAGAGAAGGAATATCAACTCCAATAGATATAATAGTTGAAGACAATAGAATTATGAACGACAACGATGCAAAATTAGGAGAAATACAAGGAGATTTAGGATATGGAATAATAAAGTTTTGCGTTACGCTACAATATCCAATTCCTTTAACAACCAGAAAACTCAATAATTGTATTGCGATTAGATGCAATTTTAAAAATAGAAGATTAATGGAAAAAGGAGATATCCCATTAGTAATATGTGTCAAAGTAGCTTATGCACTAAGTAATTCATGTTTATCCATAAAATATAAAGAACAAGATAGGATATACACCGACAAATTATTTAATGAAACAAGTACAATGATTAAACCTGATAACACCCAAAGAAGATTTTTACAAAGTCATCAACGAAGGTTATTAGAAGCAAAACCTACAAATTTTGAAAGATTAACACCAGGTATTAATCGACGACCAATAAGAAATAGTTCACCTCCTACAGAGTCTGAAAGTAAATTAACTTTACCCATAACTGAAGCAAGTTTAAATGAAGCGTCATCGAGCAATAGTTCATTTAAAAAAGAAGAGGATGAAACAAAACAGTTAGTAAAAATGGATGATCAGATAAATAATTTAAAACAAACGATAGAGAAAATTGATAGGAAAATATAAATGAGAAACAAAAGAAAGTGTTTATTCCGCTATAAAGAAATGGAAAAATCCGAAGATTCAGTATCAGAGCAACCGCCTAGAAATTTGGTATCAGAGCAACCGTCTAGAAATTTGGTATCAGAGCAACCGCCTAGAAATTTGGTATCAGAGCAACCGTCTAGAAATTTGATTCTCCCCCCCTTCGAAAAATTCAGGATTATATAAGAGTAAACGATGAAGATTTCGACTATGATAGCGAAGGAGAAAACCCTTATGCAAATGTAGGAGACGACAACGATGACAGAGCTATAATCCCACATAGTCCAAACCCAAATATTCCAACTCCAATGCACATTGACAGTAGCAATAAAAAATATAGTTCAAATGAAATTCCTTATGGTTATAGGCAGGGTTATTACAAAAATAACGGTAGATGGTTTGAAAACAACATACCCGAAAAATATAAGCCTAGAGAAAAGAGCATAGTAAACGGAGTATTAGATCTAGACTGCACTACAGAAATGAGAGGAAACATTCTAGAATGGGTAAATTATTATAAACTACAAGTAGCAATGCAAGATACAAGATTTGCAAAAATGACATTAGAAGATTTTTATGTCTACATTAAATATAACACCAAAGGTTGTGTAGCAAACTGGTTTCATAATTTCCCTATAACTTCAAACCTAGATGCAAAATCAATAGAAGTTGCCCCAAAAAACGAATTATTAGAGTATTGCGCAACAGAGTTATTATTAGAATTTTGCGGAACCAACAAAGAACATAGATATTATGATGACACAACGGAAGTAATGACAGTATTATCAAATATGGAACTATGTGACCCATGTTACATAGAAAATTTCTTTTGTCAAGTTAGAGAATACTATTATAGGTTAAAAGATACTAAACCCCTATTAGAAATAGTTAAATCAAAACTACCATTAGGGATGAGGCAATTTGTTCTTAAAAAACTAGAAGCAAACGAGAAAGTACAAACGTTAGGATCAGTTGAAGCATATGCTATAGAATATAGGAAAAAGATATGCTATAAGATAAACGAACAAAGAATAGTAGGAAGAATGACAAATTGTTGTGATGTATTACCAGAAATAGCTCAAAAATATGGTTGTAAACATTCAGGTAGACACAGAAGCTATAGAAAACACTATAGAAGACCAAAACGGTATAGATATAGAAAGTTTAGGAAAATAAACACCTACAGAAAACCTTGGAAGAAAAATTATAGGAAATTCTTTAAGAAAAAGAACGAAAACAAGTCATGTCCAAGAGGAAAAAAGAATTGTAGATGTTGGAAATGCCAAGAAATTGGCCATTACGCTAACGAATGTCCACAAACTAAAGGTAAGAAAGATGAAAAACTTAAGGCAATATACGCTATAGGATACGAACCAATAGAAGAAGAGTTTACTGAAGGAGAAATAATGAATTTCGACTGTTATGAGTTAATCAGTGAAACAGAAACGGAGTCAGAAACGGATTCTAATATAGATACAGACGATGAATAGAAATAGCACATTTATAAAAGTTACTATAGGAAACAAAGAAATATACGCCTATGTAGATACAGGAGCAACGATATGTATAGCCAATGAAAATGTTTTACCTAAAAGTTTTTGGAGTACAATGAAACAACCTATAGGAGTAAGGATTGCTAACAATAAAATAATGCAAATCACTAAAAAGGCAGTAAACTTAACACTATTAATCGAAGGAAAAAGATTTCCATTACCAAGCTTATACCAGCAAGATACAGGTTTAAAAATGATCCTTGAAAACAATTTTTTGAAATTATATCAACCATTTATTCAAAGTTTAGACGAAGTGAGACTTAGGTGTCCATATCAAACTAATCAACCCAGTATAATGATTAGAACCAAGATTTATAATCAAGCACAAGTTTTGAGGGGGGAGATAGTTGAACAACTTTTTCAAATTAGTACAAAACTGTTAGAAAACAATTTGTATGAGCAAATAACCATATTGCTAGATAGCATTTGTAGTCAAAACCCTTTAGATCCAGCAATCAACAAAAACACAATGTTAGTTCAGATCCACCTTATAGATCCAAATAAGGAAGTTAATGTCCCCAACAGAATACCATATAGTGAAGATGATGTTAAAGAATTTACAGAAGAAACTCAAAAGTTGTTAGAAAAAGGAATAATAGAGGATAGTGAAAGCCCACACAGTGCACCAGCTTTTTATGTTAATAATCACAGTGAACAAAAAAGAGGTAAGAAAAGAATGGTCATTAATTACAAAAAGATGAATGAAGCCACGAAAGGAGATGCTTACAAACTACCAAGGCAAGATTATATTTTCTCGAAAATTAAAAATGCAAAATGGTTTTCAACGCTAGATGCTAAATCAGGTTATTGGCAATTAAGACTACATGACAATACTAAGCCATTAACAGCATTTAGTTGTCCACCCCAGAAACAATATCAGTTCACAGTATTACCATTTGGGTTAAAGCAAGCACCAAGTATATATCAGAGATACATGGATAATAATTTAAAAGGTTTAGAATATTGCAGTTTAGCATATATTGATGACGTTTTAATTTTTACAAATGAAGATTATAAAGATCACTTAATAAAATTAGGAAAGGTACTGTTACAATTAAAAGAAAAGAGTTTAATTCTGTCAAAAGAAAAGTGTAAGATAGGACAGGAAAATGCTGAGTTTTTAGGTATGAAAATTATAAAAGGAGGATATATAGAACCACAAGAACACTTGTTAGAAAAAATAAATGCATTCCCAGATCAGCTGTTAGATAGAAACCAAATCCAAAGGTTTTTAGGATGCTTAAATTATTTGGGTGACAAAGGTTTTATTAAAGACTTAGCAAAACACAGAAAAGCTTTACAAGAAAAGATATCAGAGAAAGTTCCATGGAAGTGGGATAAAACTGATACAGAAGCAGTACGACACTGCAAAGCAATAAGTGCAAATGTACCAAGATTATATCAAGCTACAAATCGTGATTTATTAATCCTGAACACTGATGCAAGTAAGGATACTTGGGGAGCAATCCTTCAAGCAATTCCGAATGCATATGAAGAATTCAAGGAATTAATACACGACAATGAACTACAAGCAACTAGCAAGCAAAAACAAATAACATACAAGTTGACTGAGGTCAAATCCTACCTACAAAACAAACTCCACACAGATGAACTGAAACTTTCCAAATGGGTTTCAGGCACCTTTAAAAAAGCCCAAATAAACTACACAGTTCATGAAAAAGAAACACTAGCCTTCATCAATGCCCTTAAAAAATTCAAAATAGATCTTTTACCAACCACATTTATCTTCCAGACAGATTCCACCTATACAAAAGACTTTGTTAAATTTAGAACCCAAAACCAATATAATCAGGGAAGGCTTTTGAGATGGAGCCTTGAAGCACAGCAATATAATTTTATTGCAATCCATATACAGGGAAAAAACAACCCAATAGCAGACACTCTAACACGCGAATGGCGAGCAACCTCAACCAAATGATCCAGGAAGAAGTCAACAAGCTCAAGCAGGAGGTCCAACTCCTAATCTTGAAGAAGCAAACCATAGAAAAAGAAATTCAAACCAAAACCAGTGAGATTCAAAGGTATGAAGCTATTATCAACCCACAACAAGAAAGGTTCTTTGTGATTTTCGAAGGACCAAACCAAGGCATTTACAATAACCAGCAGGAAGCAGAGTCAAAGCTCGACCCAAGGCAGAAGCACAAAAGCTTCACAACCAAGGAAGAGGCTCAACTACAACTCAAAGCACACCAAGAACATCTAAAACAGAAGATGCCCATGGAAGTAGGAAATACCAGTTCCTATAAAGAGAGATTGCAACAACCACCTCCAAGACCAGAAATAATACTACGTCCACAAATTCCATACAAAAAACTGCTAAAACCAATGTCCATTGAGTTTACCAAAAACACCAGAGAAAACAATCTCAGTAGTACTACCTTAACCTATCAAGAGTTTATGCAGGAATACAACTTTTTAGTTAATTACTCTGAGCAAGACCAAAGCAGCTACATTTACCCAAGCTACCGAGGACCAAAACCCTTAGCCATAGCAACAGCTAACACTGATCCACAACGACTCTATAACCTATTCCAAGCAGGACTCCTCAAAGAAGTCCGTTTTATTAACACAACAATTTTTAAATATTTCCCACAACAGATTCGGAAGGTAATTTCCCAATTCAGTAAAAATGTTTTAAGAGAACGAGAAGGAAGTTTAACTCTTCGCAGTACTACCCCTGAATTTTTCGAAGGGGGGGAGAATCAAATAACCAGAAGAATCAGAGTTCCAGCAATAGTCCTAGGAAAACTCCGAGCAGCAAGCCCACAGTTACCATTTTTTGAAATGTCACAAGAAGTTGGAGGAATAAACCCATTCTTCGATGACTATATAGCCATAATTAACCTAGCCATAGAACAGGAAGGTTTTCTAAATCTAAAAACAGAACAAGTGCTAATAACCTCTTCGAGTTCAAAAGGATTTAGGCCAGAAGATGTACCACACATCGAAAACTTCATCGACAAACTAGTCCTTAATGAATTCCCATACAGTCCTGAAGTCAAAGCAATGTTATGCACAAGATTAACTCAAGAATATGGAAACAATCATAGGTGCAGCATTTGCTACAAGACAACAACAAAAGAAGACGGCGACAGCAGCAGCAGCAGCAAGAAAGAAGAAAAAGAATTAGCACTAGCAATACCACTAGCAAAAGCACCTACCCCAGAAGATAAGATTCCACCGAAAGCAGAAAAAGAAGAATAAAGGAAAAGAAGACCGTTCAAGATGGGATAGTGGCCCAACCACTAATGTAAATTATTGTAGTGTGTTTTCTTTTCGTTTAAGTGTGTTTTACTTTTTGCTTTTACTTTTTGTGAGTGGTTTTTACTTTTCTTTTCTGAGTGGATAGATGGCGTAGAAGAGAAGCCATCTTTGTAATATAAATAGGGGGTCAGGGTCTCCATTGAGAGGGGAGCCCAAAGAGGTATCCGAGTGAAATCCAATGTAATCAGCCCCAGTTATCAATAAAAGAAGTTTTTTAGTAATCCTAAGAGTTCAAGTTCCAATTCTGGGTTAGAAACCCTAGTTTAGTTCCAATTTAGTTTCAATTCTAGTTTCAGAGTTCTATGAGTGATCAATATAGTTCTGCCAAAGAAGAAATAATTAAACCAAGAGATCAGAAAAGCCAATCCCAGAGAAGACGAGCGGCCTGGAGCACGGGTAAGGACGAGCCAAGGAGTGCAAAAGTCCTTAGTGTTGGCATCAACTCATCTTCAACGAGAAAGGTAATTTTTATCTCAAAAGGTTTTTAATTGTTTCTAAAAATGGAAAATCAATATATTATCGACAACATAGTAGAACATGAAGAAATAGAAGGAAATTATCTAGCAGACGTATTACTAGACAAATCCTTAATAACTAAAGTAAAAAATAATGGAGAATTAGATATATCATCGCTAGAAGGCGTAAACAAAAGTATTTTTGATATCTTAAATAGAAAAAACATAGTAATTTATGGAGTTACACAAGCAGAGCAAAATATAAAGATTGAAGAAGCCAATTTTAGACATGAAGCTCCGATAGTTCAATTAAAACAAATTGAAGATAGGTTAGCAAAAATTAAAGAAGATGTAAGAAAGAAAATTGGTTATTTACATATAAATACAGTACAAATCCTAATTAAATCGACCTTTAGAGAAGGAATATCAACTCCAATAGATATAATAGTTGAAGACAATAGAATTATGAACGACAACGATGCAAAATTAGGAGAAATACAAGGAGATTTAGGATATGGAATAATAAAGTTTTGCGTTACGCTACAATATCCAATTCCTTTAACAACCAGAAAACTCAATAATTGTATTGCGATTAGATGCAATTTTAAAAATAGAAGATTAATGGAAAAAGGAGATATCCCATTAGTAATATGTGTCAAAGTAGCTTATGCACTAAGTAATTCATGTTTATCCATAAAATATAAAGAACAAGATAGGATATACACCGACAAATTATTTAATGAAACAAGTACAATGATTAAACCTGATAACACCCAAAGAAGATTTTTACAAAGTCATCAACGAAGGTTATTAGAAGCAAAACCTACAAATTTTGAAAGATTAACACCAGGTATTAATCGACGACCAATAAGAAATAGTTCACCTCCTACAGAGTCTGAAAGTAAATTAACTTTACCAATAACTGAAGCAAGTTTAAATGAAGCGTCATCGAGCAATAGTTCATTTAAAAAAGAAGAGGATGAAACAAAACAGTTAGTAAAAATGGATGATCAGATAAATAATTTAAAACAAACGATAGAGAAAATTGATAGGAAAATATAAATGAGAAACAAAAGAAAGTGTTTATTCCGCTATAAAGAAATGGAAAAATCCGAAGATTCAGTATCAGAGCAACCGCCTAGAAATTTGGTATCAGAGCAACCGCCTAGAAATTTGGTATCTGGGGTGGACAACTAAATGCTGTTAATGGTTTAGTATTGTCATGTAATCTTAGTTGCCAATAACCTGATTTAGCATCTAACGTTGAAAACCATTTTACATTTTTAATTTTCGAGAAAATATAATCTTGCCTTGGTAGTTTGTAAGCATCTCCTTTCGTGGCTTCATTCATCTTTTTGTAATTAATGACCATTCTTTTCTTACCTCTTTTTTGTTCACTGTGATTATTAACATAAAAAGCTGGTGCACTGTGTGGGCTTTCACTATCCTCTATTATTCCTTTTTCTAACAACTTCTGAGTTTCTTCTGTAAATTCTCTAACATCATCCTCACTATATGGTATTCTGTTGGGGACATTAACTTCCTTATTTGGATCTATAAGGTGAATTTGAACTAACATTGTGTTTTTGTTGATTGCTGGATCTAAAGGGTTTTGACTACAAATGCTGTCTAGCAATATGGTTATTTGCTCATACAAATTGTTTTCTAACAGTTTTGTACTAATTTGAAAAAGTTGTTCAACTATCTCCCCCCTCAAAACTTGTGCTTGATTATAAATCTTGGTTCTAATCATTATACTGGGTTGATTAGTTTGATATGGACACCTAAGTCTCACTTCGTCTAAACTTTGAATAAATGGTTGATATATTTTCAAAAAATTGTTTCCAAGGATCATTTTTAAACCTGTATCTTGCTGGTATAAGC
Organism: Schoenoplectus triqueter; assembly: GCA_964058805.1. Classification (NCBI taxonomy): domain Eukaryota; kingdom Viridiplantae; phylum Streptophyta; class Magnoliopsida; order Poales; family Cyperaceae; genus Schoenoplectus; species Schoenoplectus triqueter. The sequence continues at coordinate 8,079 of CAXKVV010001020.1, read as the reverse complement.
TCGGTAATGGAAATCTTTTTCCTTCGATTAATGGTGTTAAGTTTACTGCCTTTTTAGTAATTTGCATTATTTTATTGTTAGCAATCCTTACTCCTATAGGTTGTTTCATTGTACTCCAAAAACTTTTAGGTAAAACATTTTCATTGGCTATACATATTGTTGCTCCTGTATCTACATAGGCGTATATTTCTTTGTTTCCTATAGTAACTTTTATGAATGTGCTATTTCTATTCATCGTCTGTATCTATATTAGAATCCGTTTCTGACTCCGTTTCTGTTTCACTGATTAACTCATAACAGTCGAAATTCATTATTTCTCCTTCAGTAAATTCTTCTTCTATTGGTTCGTATCCTATAGCGTATATTGCCTTAAGTTTTTCATCTTTCTTACCTTTAGTTTGTGGACATTTGTTAGCGTAATGGCCAATTTCTTGGCATTTCCAACATCTACAATTCTTTTTTCCTCTTGGACATGACTTGTTTTCGTTCTTTTTCTTAAAGAATTTCCTATAATTTTTCTTCCAAGGTTTTCTGTAGGTGTTTATTTTCCTAAACTTTCTATATCTATACCGTTTTGGTCTTCTATAGTGTTTTCTATAGCTTCTGTGTCTACCTGAATGTTTACAACCATATTTTTGAGCTATTTCTGGTAATACATCACAACAATTTGTCATTCTTCCTACTATTCTTTGTTCGTTTATCTTATAGCATATCTTTTTCCTATATTCTATAGCATATGCTTCAACTGATCCTAACGTTTGTACTTTCTCGTTTGCTTCTAGTTTTTTAAGAACAAATTGCCTCATCCCTAATGGTAGTTTTGATTTAACTATTTCTAATAGGGGTTTAGTATCTTTTAACCTATAATAATATTCTCTAACTTGACAAAAGAAATTTTCTATGTAACATGGGTCACATAGTTCCATATTTGATAATACTGTCATTACTTCTGTTGTGTCATCATAATATCTATGTTCTTTATTGGTTCCGCAAAATTCTAATAATAACTCTGTTGCGCAATACTCTAATAATTCGTTTTTTGGGGCAACTTCTATTGATTTTGCATCTAGGTTTGAAGTTATAGGGAAATTATGAAACCAGTTTGCTACACAACCTTTGGTGTTATATTTAATGTAGACATAAAAATCTTCTAATGTCATTTTTGCGAACCTTGTATCTTGCATTGCAACTTGTAGTTTATAATAGTTTACCCATTCTAGAATGTTTCCTCTCATTTCTGTAGTACAATCTAAATCTAATACTCCGTTTACTATGCTCTTTTCTCTAGGCTTATATTTTTCGGGTATGTTGTTTTCAAACCATCTACCGTTGTTTTTGTAATAACCCTGCCTATAACCATAAGGAATTTCATTTGAACTATATTTTTTATTGCTACTGTCAATGTGCATTGGAGTTGGAATATTTGGGTTTGGACTATGTGGGATTATAGCTCTGTCATCGTTGTCTCCTACATTAGCATAAGGGTTTTCTCCTTCGCTATCATAGTCAAAATCGTTATCGTCTACTCTTATATAATCCTGATTTTCTTCGTAGTTTTCATTCTCAAAATTATTTTTATTGGAACTTTCTCCCCCCTCGAAAGAAGTGATTGGCATTATTTTCTCTGGAGTTATGGTTTTTAAATCTTCAAATACTTTAATTAAACGCTCAATTTCACTCATCGGGTTAACATTAAATCAGCTAGTTGGTGGGTTGTTTCACTAATCTCTCGATCTAATTCGGCTATTTTTTGTTGTTTTTCTTCGGCACGTTGATGTAAATCTTCAATGGTCATCTGGTGTTGCATAATGCTAATCCTCAGTTCTTCTATACGTTTCTGTCGCTGTTCTCTGGTTAAATGTTTCAACTGTTCTAACCTTTCTCTATCCATAGAATGGTGGGTGGAGTTTGGTTATTTTTACCGTTTCTACATTAAGCAATATGTCTAACTTGTTTAATATTTCTTTTATCCGTTCTTCTTGCTGTTCATTTATTAACTTAACTTGTCCAACTATTCTATTAATAACTTCTATTAATTCATTTATTTTGTCCGTTAACGATATTTCAGACATTACCAATTTTCCATACGATTATCTAATGCTTCTGCATAGTCACTATTATTCTCGTATTCTTCTCCATAAGGGTATCTACGATTATATTCTTCTAAATCTCTTAATCGTTGGTTTTCTCGTTCAATTTCAGCTAATGCTTCAAAATCTTCTGTATGATTATCTTCTTCGTCAGATGTGGGTCTATTAACTACTCTCATTTGTCTCACCTGTGTTACTAAATTTTCTATCCTTGTATCCATGATTTCATCTAAAGCTTCTCTTAATTCTTCTTTAATATCAAAAAAGAATCTTGTTATACTATTTAATTCGCTAGTTAGGTGTTCTATTCTAACTTCTATACTTGTTATTAAATTTTCTAGACGCTCTAGTCGCTCCATGTAGGATTTTCAAAACAATATAATTCTATTTCATGTAGCTTGTTATCTAATATTTGTAACAACTGTGTTCCTAACTGTCCTTCATTTAAAAACGATTCATCGTTTAATTCATCTTCGATTCGCTCTCTTTCTTTTAAGATTTTGTTTTGTAATCTATCCATCTTATGATATAGGTGAACTTGTTGATTATCTACCATTTCATTTAAATAAATTCCATCACTTTTAGGTTTATCTAAAATTAATTTTTCTAAATAAGTGATTGTGTCGAAATCAAATATTTCATCGAAACGTTTATTAAATTCTTCACTTTCTGCTTGAGTAAAACCAAATATATCTTCTTCTGTATCTTTTAGTTTATTTGAACTAGTAGAAGGTCGTTCTCTTCCTTTATAAAAACTTTCTGGTTTTCCTCTAATAATATTTTTAAATTTCTTAATTTTTAACTTTGTTTGCTCAGGATGGTTACTAGGCTCTGATACCAAATTTCTAGACGGTTGCTTTGAATTTCTAGGCGGTTGCTCTGATACCAAATTTCTAGACGGTTGCTCTGATACCAAATTTCTAGGCGGTTGCTCTGATACTGAATCTTCGGATTTTTCCATTTCTTTATAGCGGAATAAACACTTTCTTTTGTTTCTCATTTATATTTTCCTATCAATTTTCTCTATCGTTTGTTTTAAATTATTTATCTGATCATCCATTTTTACTAACTGTTTTGTTTCATCCTCTTCTTTTTTAAATGAACTATTGCTCGATGACGCTTCATTTAAACTTGCTTCAGTTATTGGTAAAGTTAATTTACTTTCAGACTCTGTAGGAGGTGAACTATTTCTTATTGGTCGTCGATTAATACCTGGTGTTAATCTTTCAAAATTTGTAGGTTTTGCTTCTAATAACCTTCGTTGATGACTTTGTAAAAATCTTCTTTGGGTGTTATCAGGTTTAATCATTGTACTTGTTTCATTAAATAATTTGTCGGTGTATATCCTATCTTGTTCTTTATATTTTATGGATAAACATGAATTACTTAGTGCATAAGCTACTTTGACACATATTACTAATGGGATATCTCCTTTTTCCATTAATCTTCTATTTTTAAAATTGCATCTAATCGCAATACAATTATTGAGTTTTCTGGTTGTTAAAGGAATTGGATATTGTAGCGTAACGCAAAACTTTATTATTCCATATCCTAAATCTCCTTGTATTTCTCCTAATTTTGCATCGTTGTCGTTCATAATTCTATTGTCTTCAACTATTATATCTATTGGAGTTGATATTCCTTCTCTAAAGGTCGATTTAATTAGGATTTGTACTGTATTTATATGTAAATAACCAATTTTCTTTCTTACATCTTCTTTAATTTTTGCTAACCTATCTTCAATTTGTTTTAATTGAACTATCGGAGCTTCATGTCTAAAATTGGCTTCTTCAATCTTTATATTTTGCTCTGCTTGTGTAACTCCATAAATTACTATGTTTTTTCTATTTAAGATATCAAAAATACTTTTGTTTACTCCTTCTAGCGATGATATATCTAATTCTCCATTATTTTTTACTTTAGTTATTAAAGATTTGTCTAGTAATACGTCTGCTAGATAATTTCCTTCTATTTCTTCATGTTCTACTATGTTGTCGATAATATATTGATTTTCCATTTTTAGAAACAAATTAAAAACCTTTTGAGATAAAAATTACCTTTCTCGTTGAAGATGAGTTGATGCCAACACTAAGGACTTTTGCACTCCTTGGCTCGTCCTTACCCGTGCTCCAGGCCGCTCGTCTTCTCTGGGATTGGCTCTTCTGATCTCTTGGTTTAACTGTTTCTTTCTTAGCAGACCTATATTGATCACTCATAGAACTCTGAAACTAAAATTGAAACTAGATTGGAACTAAATTAGGGTTTCTAACCCAGAATTGGAACTTGAACTCTTAGGATTACTAAAAAACTTCTTTTATTGATAACTGGGGTTGATTACATTGGATTTCACTCGGATAATAGAAAAAACATAGTAATTTATGGAGTCACACAAGCAGAGCAAAATATAAAGATTGAAGAAGCCAATTTTAGACATGAAGCTCCGATAGTTCAATTAAAACAAATTGAAGATAGGTTAGCAAAAATTAAAGAAGATGTAAGAAAGAAAATTGGTTATTTACATATAAATACAGTACAAATCCTAATTAAATCAACTTTTAGAGAAGGAATATCAACCCCAATAGATATAATAGTTGAGGACAATAGAATTATGAACAATGATGATGCAAAATTAGGAGAAATACAAGGAGATTTAGGATATGGAATAATAAAGTTTTGCGTTACGCTACAATATCCAATTCCTTTAACAACCAGAAAACTTAACAATTGTATTGCGATTAGATGCAATTTTAAAAATAGAAGGCTAATGGAAAAAGGAGACATTCCATTAGTAATATGCGTCAAAGTAGCTTATGCGCTAAGTAATTCATGTTTATCCATAAAATATAAAGAACAAGATAGGATATACACCGACAAATTATTTAACGAAACAAGTACAATGATTAAACCTGATAACACCCAAAGAAGATTTTTACAAAGTCATCAACGAAGGTTATTAGAAGCAAAACCTACAAATTTTGAAAGATTAACACCAGGTATTAATCGACGACCAATAAGAAATAGTTCACCTCCTACAGAGTCTGAAAGTAAATTAACTTTGCCAATAACTGAAGCAAGTTTAAATGAAGCGTCATCGAGCAATAGTTCATTTAAAAAAAGAAGAGGATGAAACAAAACAGTTAGTAAAAATGGATGATCAGATAAATAATTTAAAACAAACGATAGAGAAAATTGATAGGAAAATATAAATGAGAAACAAAAGAAAGTGTTTATTCCGCTATAAAGAAATGGAAAAATCCGAAGATTCAGTATCAGAGCAACCGTCTAGAAATTTGGTATCAGAGCAACCGCCTAGAAATTCAAAGCAACCGTCTAGAAATTTGGAGCAACCGTCTAGAAATTTGGTATCAGAGCAACCGCCTAGAAATTTGGTATCAGAGCAACCGCCTAGAAATTTGGTATCAGAGCAACCGCCTAGAAATTTGGTATCAGAGCAACCGCCTAGAATTTCTAGACGGTTGCTTTGAATTTCTAGGCGGTTGCTCTGATATATACTTGGTGCTTGCTTTAACCCAAATGGTAATACTGTGAACTGATATTGTTTCTGGGGTGGACAACTAAATGCTGTTAATGGCTTAGTATTGTCATGTAGTCTTAATTGCCAATAACCTGATTTAGCATCTAGCGTTGAAAACTGTGCGACCCTTTTTCGCGCGCCGCCGCACCGCCGCCGGGCGATGGGTTCTGCGGAAGAAGGACACGGAGATCCCTCCCGAGCGTGCATCTGTTGTGGGTGTCGGCCGATTCTGCCGATTAGAGATATTTGGATGCACATTCAGGGGGTTTTTAGTGATTGTGAGTTCTTGTAGATTCCGGTGGGCGCAAGCCCCCACCGTTAATTACCCTGGGCTACGAACCTCGAGGCACCTCTGGATCTTTGAAAGAGAGAAGCAAATAGTATAGTTAAGAGATGGGCAAGTGGTCGTCTAAGTTTATAAAAATGGATCTACGGAAGATGAACCTACCAACAGACCGGTTCAATCTAGGGAAGACAAAACCTACAAACAGATCGGTTTTATCCTATGGGGGACGAACCTACAAACAGACCGGTTCAGTCCATGCCTCCTCGAGATGTAACCTTACCAACAGACCAGGTTAATCTCTTCATAGGGGGCTTGAGGTGAGTCTACATACAGACCGACTCGACCTCCGTTGATCTAGAAGATAAACCTACAAACAGACCGGTTCAATCTTAACTAGTCAACAACCAATCACACAAAATACAACTCGAAGCACTGAGCCGGTTGATCTTGAGGTTGGTGAATCAGGAGAAGGGTGGATATGGCCCACGTATTTCTTCTCACCGATCTTCTAGATCATGAATTCGTAGCACTAAGCCGATTCATAAACCTAGGAAACACAATTGCACACAATGTCAAACCTGAAGCGCTGGGCCAGTTCAACATTGAGGCATGTGTAAGTGAAGGAACCTACCTACAGACCGGTTCACATTCACTGTTTTGTGGATGAATCTACCAACAGACCGATTCAATCTCACATTCTCGGGGAATGAGTAGGGAGACAAACTCGTCGACGGACGAGTTTAGTCTTGCCAGCTCAAACGGTCATGAATTACTTGTTCATGACACCGAGTCATTAAGATGTCACTTCGCTCGGACATCGTAATGTTCTTCATCTTCAAAGTCGACATATCTCTCCATGCTGATGTCGTAGCTTTGGTCAATCTTCAACGAACGTCAAGATGTTCTTGTCTCGACTAATCATTCTACGTGTTGCATTACTTGTGCAAAATTACTATGTAACCCTACACCCCTTGTGTGAGCGTATTCAATCATGAGTTACTTGCTCATGGCAGCGAGTCATTAAGATGTCACCTCTCTAGGACATCGTAATGTTCTTCTTCTTCAGAGTCAACGTATATCTTCATGTTAATATCGTAGCTCTGGTTATTCTTCATCAAACATCAAGATGTTCCTGTCTTGATGTATCTTCTCAGGTCGCTATCGAAGCCTTAATCTTCTCACGTCAAGATGTTCTTGTCTCAACGTATCTTCTTCATATTACTATCAAAGCCTTAATCTTCTCACGTCGAGATGTTCTTGTCTCAACGTATTTTTATTATTATTCATCAAATGTCAAGATGTTCTTGTCTTGACATATCTTCTCATATTGCTATCAAGTCCTTAATCATCCTACGCCAAAATGTTCTTGTTTCAACGTATCTTATTATTATTCATCAAATGTCAAGATGTTCTTGTCTCGACATATCTTTCTAAATATTGTGCAAATATTCATATGTGGCTCTACACTCTTTATGTGAGCATGTTTATTCATTTCTAAAATGCACAAAGTCCATCATTCCTATTATGAAGATATATTCATTTATTATTATTATTATTATTATTATTATTATTATTTTATCTATTCTATTTATCTATGTAGAAAATTATTTACAAAAATAATGGAAAATGGGTAGCTATTAACCTAGAATTTTATTTATACTTTTGGGATTTTTATAATAGCTAAAATAGTAGAATTTTATTTTTATTATTTCTAAACTCTATTTATTCTATAGAATATCACTTACTAAAAGTAATAGGAAATAAAATGGCTATTTTTCTTTATTTGTATTTTTAGAATGTTTATAATAGCTAAAGTAATAGAATTTTGTTATTATATTCTATTATATTGAAATACTATTCATTATGTAAGAATCATTTACAAAATTAAAAGGTGATTAGTTATACTATTTTACTATCATTATTTTTATTATTTATTATTATTTTTTTATTTTTAATATCTATAATAGCTAAAAGAAATCATTACTAATATTCTATTTTATTTATTATACTATTCATTATATCTATTTTTATTATTTCTATTTATTATCTATAGAAAAGTATAAGATTTTTTTATTACTAATTGAAAATAGTCATAAGAGATGAAATTCATTATGTTTTTATTACAACTATTATTTTTATTACATTTTATTCATCAAAAGTATATATTT
>CAXKVV010001019.1:0-63238 GCA_964058805.1 Schoenoplectus triqueter | reverse complement strand
ATAAAGTATGTTAATGGTGACATTCCAGTACCCGTACCCCAAGAGACTGGCGCCCCAACCGAAGAGGAGAAGGTCATCAGAGAGTGGAAAAAGAATGACAATCGAGTGATAGGGTGGCTCCTAGCAACAATGGAGCCCCATATATCCAAGATCATGACATATCAAGACACTGCCAAACTAATATGGGACAAGGCAGAGAGAATGTATTGTAAAAAAAAGAATCATTCTCATGTATACAGGTTATAACAAGAACTCCAACGGATCAGGCAATAGCCGGGTCAATCCATCTCAGAAATTTTCTCTGTTTTGCAAGAAAAAAACATATGAGCTCAAGTTATACCGATCTCTAACTTCTGATATCGAAGAAATTCATAAGAGAGAAGAACAGGATGAGGTGTTCAGGTTTCTGGCAAGCCTAGACTCGAGTTATGAATCAATCATATCATAAAATGCTTTTACTGACAGATCTGCCCTCACTAGATGAAGTCATGAATCGAGAAGAAGGAGAGGAAACCAGACGAGTTGTCATGGCCTCTCAATCCAGTGAAGACCTAGAGGCTAAAGCAATGGTGGCATCAAGACCTAACCCTAGGTCAGCTAGTCGGGGAGACTAAGCAATCCGTTGTGACTTCTGCAAGAAGAAAGGACACCACAAGGAAGATTGTTGGTGTCTTTACCCGAACCTTTGACCTAAAGGGCCTAAGAGAGTTGGCTTCAAGGCCGGAGATTAGCGCCAGGGGGAGAATCGTGACAATCGTGAGAAAGAAGAACAAAGGGGTTATATGGCGCAAATTGGGTCGGGTTTGAATGAAGCAACCCAGCGCAGCAACTCCTAGCGCAGTGACTCCTCTAATAAATCGGCTAGGCATCTGATGCACCAGCTCTCTGTAATGCTTCAAACAAACATTCAACAAAAAACTGATATTGCCTCTAACTTAACAAATAATTCTTTAAATATGAATTAGGTGTTAGATTCGGGTGCTACTGATTATATGACGGAAAATAAAAATATGTTGATTAATTATAAATCATATCAAGGAAAACAATTTGTAATTGTCATAAATGGGAAAAAATGGAAATTTTGGGAATTAGATCAATTATTCTTTTTTCAAGAATTATTTCAAATGTCTTGCATATAAGAAATTGTACATTAAATTTATTATCCGTGAGTAAAATCACTAATGAATTAGAATGTGAAGTTATTTTTCCTCAAAGAATGTGATTTTTCAGGATCGGATAACCAAGAGAGTGATTAGTGAAGGTTTTTTTTTGTAAAATGGATTCTATAATTTGAATGAAAGAAAATTTAATTTCAATATCAAAAGAGAAGAGGAACTTGGCAAGTTTTGGCACAAGAGAATCGAGCATCCCTCCAATAGAATTTTAAAATATTTTTTGATTTTCCAAAATTAGACTATAGTAGTTGTGAAATCTGTAATTTGGGAAAACATACCAAATTACCCTTTAAATTATCTAGTTGTATTAGTGATGAACCTTTTGAACTCGTTCATTCGGATGTATGGGGTTCTGCGCCTATTAATTCATATAATGGATACAAATATTTTATTATTTTTATAGATAATTTTTCTAAACTCACTTGTTTATATTTGATGAAACAAAAAGCGAAGTATTGTCTTTCTTTCAAAAATTTTTTAATTTTATAGAAAATTAATTTGGCTATAAAATTAAAAACTCTTAGAACCAACCAACAATGGAAAAGAATATATAAACCAAAATTTTATAATATTTCTAAAGCAAAAGGTATTTTGCACCAAACTATTTATGTTTACACGCCTCAACAAAATGGGGTATCTGAACGAAAAAAAATCGACATTTACTTGAGGTGACTCAGGTTCTCTTGTTTCAAAGCAATGTTCTAAAGTAATATTGGTCAGATGCAATATTAACTACTACATATTTGATCAATAGACTACCAAGCAAAAATTTAGATTATAAGAATCCTTTGAAAATCCTTTACAAAAGAAAAATAATAATTGATCACTTGAAAGTATATGAATGTACATGTTATATACATAACAACAAGCGTGATAAATTGAATCATACGTCAATTAAGAGAAATTTTCTTGGGATACTCAACACAAAAAAGGGATATAAATATTATGATCCCATTAGACATAAAAGTTACATCTCGAGGGATGTAATATTCCAAGAAAATGAACCTTATTTTAAGGAAAAATAATAATGAGCAAGAATCACTAAATATTTTTTATTTTTCCCAAATAAATTATTCGGAAGAAAATGGGAACTCAATCACAAATGAGGGTGAAAATCAAATTGGGGAGGTTACTCAAATCCAAGAGGTGAAAAGCGAAAATTCTCAAATACAAGAGGAGGAGGATGAAAATGCCGAAGAAGCTCCATTACGAAGATCAAGTTGAGTACCTCAAGTTTCAAGTAGGTTGTGGAATTTTGTAACCTATAAGGTAAGTTATTCTATTCAATAATTTATTTCTTACGATAATATTTTACCTCATTATAAATCTTTTTTGACATCAATATCGAAAGAAATTGAACTAATTTGTTACCAAGAGGCTATAAGTCAATCAATATGGTGCAAGGCTATGAAGGATGAACTTAATGCATTGAAAAAAAATCAAACTTGGACCATTATACAATTACCCAAAGGAAAAAAAACTCGTAGGATGTAAATGGGTATACAAAATTAAGTACAATAGAAATGATACCATAGAACAGTATAAAGTTGGTGGCCAAAGGATACACTCAAACTTATGGAATAGATTATCAAGAGATTTTTGCCCCTGTAGCAAAAATGAATACTATTAGAATTATTCTCTCCATAGCCACAAATAAAAAATGGACATTGTATCAAATGGATGTGAAAATATATTTTTACAAGGGATATTAGATGAAGAGGTTTATATGGCATGTCCTCCCGGCTACAAAAAGGTAGAAGACTCCAATATCGTGTGTAAGCTAAATAAATCCATATACAGCTTGAAACAATCTCCACGCGCATGGTACAGTAAATTAAACTCTTACTTAATCTCTTGTAATTTCAAAGTTAATAATGCCGACCATTCGTTATTTTCAAAAAGAACTTGTGATTTTACAATTATAGTATTGGTCTATATAGATGACATAATAATCATGGGTAATAGTATGGTAGAAATTAAGAGGGTAAAATTATGACTAAAAGAAAATTTTGATATTAAGGATTTGGGTGTTTTAAAATATATCTTAGGAATTGAAGTAGCCCACTCTCCAAAGGGAATCTTTCTCTCTCATAGAAAATATACATTAGACTTGTTAAAGGAAATCGATAAGCTTGGATGCAAACCGGCCTCTTGAAAATAAAAATAAATTAAATAGTGAGGATGGAAAACCATTAGAAGATATAAACCAATTCCATAAATTAGTAGAAAAAATAATTTATTTCCGGATATCTCATTCTCGATAGCCAAGTTAGCAAATTTATGTATGCACCTCGAACGGTGTATATAGATGCTATAGATAGAATTTTAAGATTTCTAAAGGGAACACTGGGAAAGGAAATTTGCATGAAATGCAATAATTCTAACGAAGTGTGTGGTTATTTCAATGCAGATTGGGCATAAAGCTTTGATCGAAAGTTAACTACCATTTTTTGTACATTTATAGGCAAAAATCTAATCACATAGAAAAGCAAAAAACAAAATGTTGTGACCCGATCAAGCACCGAAGCGTAATATCGAGCCATGACATCAACCGCTAGCGAGATAGTATGGATCAAACAATTATTGATGGATATTGGGATAGAAATTCAAACTCCAATAAAAATATTTTGCGACAACCAAGCCGCAAGACATATTGCTTCTAATCCGGTCTTTTACGAAAGAACGAAGCATATTAAGGTGGATTGTCACTTCATTCGAGATAAGGTGCAATCAAAGGAAATTGAAACTCCGTATGTGAAGAGCGGGGATCAATTGACGGATATTTTTATAAAAAAAATAGACCTGAGGTTATTCAATAGAGATTCTCACAAGTCGGGAATGATCAACGTTTATAATCCCCAACTTGAGGGGGAGTGTTGTGAATAGTAATAAAATTAATAGGAAAATTAGTGAATGAGCCTCAAATCCATATGAAAGAAGAGTCACTAATCTTCTTATTAATCAATAATAAGGAGTTAGTCATCTCAATTCTTTCTTTTTAATTTTTTGGCAACTATCCGTTGGTATAGTGTTTGTACCGTTACTTTCATTTTTTTCTGGTTATATAAGTTTTGCATTGTATCTGATAAAAACATAAATTCTTTCAATAAGAAATAATCATCGTCAATAACCAGTTTTCTCTACAAGGTGATTTATGTAAGACAGGTTTAAAAATATTTAATGATACATGAGCAACAAATCAAAATGTCGACCAGTGAATTTGTGATCCGGAACAACAATCCAGTCTTTTGAAGATGTATGTCTCAAATTCTACGTAAATCAGGATCAAATAAACTATTTGAAATATTAATTGATTGTAGTAAAATGAAGTTATGCGAGAGAAATTATTTAAATGACATAAGTTTTGAGTTCGACATTTTAAATATTAATTAAGATATCATCTTTTGTGCAAAAGTTCATAAATTCAAAATTTAATATGTGATCCTAATAATATTAAAGACTTTATCTTTTATTTATGCTAGAAAAAAATTCCAAGCATGTGAATAAAACAGATTTTTTATATAATAATTATAATAATCATATTATTAAAAAAATAGTGATAAAAGTAAAATTTTCAATCTATGAATGGTAGCGCGTCACTGGTAGTGGCGTGGAGCCAACACGCCACTGGTAATGACATCTGCTATGAAAGTGCCACTACCAGTGACGTTTTTGTCCAAAATGCATCAATGACACTGACGTCTTTGATCACTATAAATACGCCAACGTCTGTCGCTCTCCTCATCTCACAAATACAAACATATCTCTTACAAACTAATCAAATATCTAAATTTTTTATTTCTTCCAAATGATATCAAATTTAAAATTTGATCTTGCTGATAAAGAAAATTACACTGTGGAAGAACTGAGCGGTAGTAATTTTTTTACGGAAATATTTTCAAACTATGATCAAAGCAATTTCTATTCAAATCAGATTCAAAATACAATATCAATTTTTTATCAAGACAGATATTATACGAATTGTCCTTATGATAGTAGTACTTATCGACTTTTGTATCCATCTGTTTACCAACAACCGAATTCAATAATGTCACCATGTCATACCTATAATTTTTTCGTGGTAGTAGTAGTACTTATAAAGAATCAAATTTTCAAGATAACTGCAGTAATTTAGCTGATGATCTTAACTTAAACGTTTTCAATTGTAATTTGAGTCTTGGTAGGGCCGAAGAGCAAAGTAATATCGACGACAGTAGTAATGTTGATCCAACGGTAATAGAATTAAGTGATGATCAGTATGAGCAAGATGATGGTGGTCTACATTATTGGAGTGAAATAGAAATATGAGAGAATTACACTGAGTAGTCAGATATTTCGAATGATGAATCTGAAAATGAGGAAATTCTGAGATGTGATACCACATTGTTAGTTATCGGACCAACCAAGAGGCAACATCTCGTAGAAACGTTGAACAATTTTGAGATGTTCAACTGTTTTGGTGCAAATGAAGCCAGATTAGGATCCGATGATGAGTTAGCCGAAAATAGAATAATTACTTCTAAATCGGTTTTAAATTGGATAATTTATGATTGGAGTATTAGAAAAAACATTCAATGTGAGTACAAAAAAGTTATAAAATATGATTTATTATAAAATATAAAGAATAGTATTGTCCTTGGAGATTATACGCTAGACCTGAAGAAGACTCAACCACATGGAGGATTATCAAAAATAAAAACCTCCACAATTGTAGAAGACCTCCACAAGACCGTAATACTTACAACTCACATCTAATTTAATTGTAAAATGTGTTCAATAACATTTAAAAAAAAAAGATATCTCTCTAACAATATAACAAATCAATATGCTTATAGAAATGAAATATCCCGGTGTGACACCAACGTACAATAAACTTTGGCGTGATCGAGAAAGAGCAATCAAATAATTATTTGACCCTTAGGAAGCGTCATATACATTGATCCCATAAGTATTGAGGGTGATTGTTCGAACTACTCCAGGTATAAAATATAAAATATTGACGTGTGATACAACGGATGATAATATGAAAATGTTTAAATCCATAGCTTGGACTTATGGATCGTGTATTGCAGTGTACAAACATTTAAGGCTCGTTATAACTATTGACGTTGGATTCTTATTGGACCATTATAAGGGTAGATTATTGATGGCGTGCGGATACGATCAGAGAATAAACTTCTTCCTCTAGCATTTAGAATAGTGAATGAAGAAAATATGGATAATTAAGTTTGGTTCATGTGATGGGTCTGTAATGAAGTAATCTAATTTAACATAAAAATATGTGTTATATCCGACTGTCATAGGTAAATAAATGGAGTTTTCTAGTGGCCACATTTGGGATGGTTTGTATAACGTGAAGCCTATACACCGGTATTGCATGCAACACGTCGCAGAAAATTTATTTAAGGAAGCAAGAAAAATAGAAAAGGAAGAAGATAATCTCAGAGATGATTTCAGAAGGAGACTAGCAAATAAGAAGAAACTGCATTGTTTCATATAGAGATGGCAAATGTTGAGAAAATTAAACAAAAAGACTTACGATTTTAAAAAAAGGTCGGAAGAAGATTAAAAAATGACGATAAAAAACCTCCTAATTTTGTTTCGTGGGCACAAACTTATGATGGAGGACATCGATGGGGTATAATGACCAGCAATGATTCAAAAGTCTGAATAGTTTGTTCAGAATTAGCGGACTTTATCGGTTACAATAATTGTGAAGAGAACATAATATAAATATGCTAAATGGTTCGAAAAGAGAGAAATGAAAGCATTAAACTTGTATAGAGCATGCAAGCAATGACCCAAAAAAATTAATGATATCTTATCAAAACATGACTAATCTATATAATTAATCTATAATTAATATAATTAATTAATAAAATTAATCTATAATTAATATAATATTACTCTCCAATTAATATAATTGATAATTATAATTATAATTACTATCTAATTAATCTATAAAATTAATATACGAAAAATTTAATTAAACAATAAAATTAATCTATAATTATTGTACATAATTAATCAATAATTAATTTATAATTAATATATAAATAATCTATAATTAATACCTAATTAATCTATTCTATAATTAATTAATAAAATAAAATTATAATTAATCTATATAATTAATTAACAATTAATTCATAATTAATTTACACTTAATCTGTAATTCATTTCTAATTTATTCATAATTCATTCACAATTCATTCACAATTAATCTATACAATTTACATTTTAATTATAATTATTTATATAAATAAAAATTATCTTCAATGGCAAAATTCTATATTTTTTCCGCACTCTATCTCGTCCCGCAGTTTCTCTCTTTCTTCTCTTCTCTCTCTTCTCTTTCTCTTCTCTTTTCTTCTCTCTCTTCTCTTTCTCTTCTTTTTTTTCTCTCTTTCAAACGTGCAGGGGCGGATGGGTCACTTTCAGTGGCTCATTTCATAGAAGATGACACTGACAGTGGCGCGTTTGCTCTGTACAAGTGCCAGTGACGCGCTGTCATTTGTATTTATAAAAATAGTCGTTTCTCTGTCTTATTATTAATAATATTATTTTAATAATAATTAATTAGAAAAAAAACTGTGAATAAAATGGTATCGAAATAGGTGTATCAGCATACGAAAGGCTTGGTCACCGTGGAATTAATTTATAAAGATGGGAAGTTATTCACAATCCGATGTCAGCGAGAAATATATAATACTTTGCATATGATTCATTCACATGCTCGTTGACTCATTAAGCCATCTAAGCCACTTTCTTGAATCTTAACGGTAGTGATGATTACTTGATTAGCCAATAGAATGGAAACTAAAGGTGAATAGTTTCAACTTTTCACGAACGGAAATCATAAATTAACTTTCGAATGCATTATTTATTATTAAAAAGGGGAAAAGTAAGCTGAGTCAAGCAGCACAAAGTTTAGAAGCACATCCATTTCTTATTTTGCGATGATTAGTTCATGCTATTGGCCTTAATATTTTGAAACACTCACAGTTGGTGTCAACCGACAAACTTAGAACACAAGTTTCGTAGCATTGTTAAAAATATTTATTTATTTTCTCAAAAAGATATGCTTTAAAAATTAATTCAAAATAAGTGGGATAATATTTACTCGATAGATGAAAAAGTTATATACATTATTAAACAAATAATTATTCTGAAGATATTTTATTTCAGTAGCTTAAGTGATATATTAATTAAATAAATTAAAATAACTTTACAATAATCACAAATTCAAGTCCTAAAAACATAATAGATATAGCTTGAACTCTTATCTTCACTAACAGAAAATAAATAGACGTACCATGCTAATATAATATCTTAATTAATTTTCCTCATTTTCTTTCCGTGTAAAAAAATATTTTATCAAAACTATGTAAAAATTATGTTTTCTTTAATTCAATTTTTACACACTCATATAAGAAAAGTCTTGAATTGAAACATAAAAACGTGACTGAATTGGTCTTACTCACTCTTCAGAATGGAGTGGAAGAAGGGAAAGTCTACGTGACTGTATCTACAACTCCTTTGCGAGCTCCATAATAAGAAATTATATATTTGGTCAAAGAGAGTCCCTCGTATAAATTATTTTGAATGGGTAAATCAATCATTTGTCTTTAGGGACGCATGCGGCAAGCCAGTTTGATTTCGTCAGGTATTCTAAGAGTTAGACAAGCATAATTGGAGTTAGAAGAGCAATTCTAGGAGTCTTTTCTCCGTTTGCAAATTCTAGATACCTCACCGTAAGTGCTCAATTGCTAAACGCCAGAACCGAGTAAATATAGTTACGCTAAAATATTTTATAATTTCTCACCAATGAATAACAGATATCATATCTTCTATAGTTCTAATAGGGTTTCCCACTCGACACCACCTAATGAGCTAGAGTAGGCTCACATGTCGAACTCGAGAGCTTCTGCAAACCCAAAATTGCTCTTATCCGTCACGACGGCCCAATATCGAAATAACGTGCCATAAATGTCCAGGCATGACATTAAGCGTAATGAATGCCCATGCACGACATAATGTGCCATGAATGCACATGCACGATATTAAGTGTCATAACGTCTCGTCCCGAATGTAGCGACTGAAACCGCTCAACGGTCATATGACGCGAAATGAAGCCTAACCCCGATATACCGAGGATGAGTTTTGACATTCATACATTAACACACATCAAACAGTCTATAGAGAAAAATAAAAAGCTTGTCGAACCCATCTCAGTGATCGATAAACAATCGTATCAAATACTATATATGATAAAATACTGAAAGGATCAAAATCCTCTACGTTGCTTCTTCACTGTAGAGCGTGAATGAATTCTGCCCATTTTACTCTAGAGTGGTTTATTGATGCTTTTGAATCTTGTTCAAATAAACCGAAATCCCCGTGAGGTATAGGATAGATAAAAACATCCTTAGCGTATGGTAAATGAATTTGCAGCTTTATTATGAACTTATGATTTAAGGTTCATTTATGACTTTGCAGCTTAATTATGAACTCATGATTTTAAGGTTCGAAATGAATGATGGTAATATTGAGAAAATTCAATCGCCAATAAATGATAAAGTATCAAAATATAATGAAAAATCAAAAGCAGGAAGAATTGGGCCTTTCAACCACGACACAAAAAAAAAGGGCCCTGCCTACTGCCTGATAGTGATACCCCACTACTATACTGTTCCTTTTAATATATTATTGTTTTTAATGAAATTGTAGGATTCATCCCTCAACTATGCATGACCTGAACCAGAATTTTTATTATTCAATTGGACACTTGTCAGTTCTATTTGTATAAGTTTTTTCAATCAAATAGTTATGATGATTTTTTTTTGTCTTAATGTTGCCCAACTCCTTGCTCTGTTTGCCCCTTCTCCTTTTGATTAATCTTGACCCTTGCTCCTTCCTCCTTCCTCCTGATATCAATATCTCAGCTTGCATGTTTGACAGTTGACACACCCCCATGCCCTCTGCTGCCTCGATCTTCTCTCCTGTTGGAGCCGGTCATGAAGCTAAAGAGTAAAGAGTTTGTCTTGCCGGGGCCAACTTAATTATATGTAAATAATCTATATTCAATTAAACAAATCACAATTTTAGCTTAAATTAGAAACAATATCAGTCCTAAAAGATGTCAAATCTCTCAACTTTAGACAATAAATAATGATAAAATAATTAGTTGGTTCGTATCTATATGATAGAATGTTTTTTATTTTTATTTTTATGAGATTGATTAATAAAAGTCAATATGTTTTGTAATTAATTCAACGAATTTAACGAGCGAGTCAAATTTGATCGATCACGGATCTGAATCTCCAGTTATCCTTTTCGAGAGAATAAAAAATCTGTTGTTCTGAACAAGGCCATCGAATAAAAATAAATAAATCTGATGGATTTCGAAGAAAGATAAACCGTAAGAAAAGATGGAGAAAAAAATCTGTTACCTGAGGAGGATAACAGGTATTTCGAACTCGGAAGCGGATGTGAATCCGCATCAACCTAACCCAAAATCAAGTAAAAAGGTCGAAAAATGAGGAAGAAAGAACATAATCTCCATCTCCACTGCGCACTTTCCCTCTCTCCCTGTAGCTCGCAATGGCCGACTTCGATCGCTCCTACCACCACAACTACAGCTCCTACTCCTACAACCCCCGACTTAGCACCGATCAAAACCCAAACCCTCCTTTCTCTCTCAATTCCTCTCGCCCCAGCACCGATCAAGTCGCTTCCTTCTACTCTTACTCCTACAACCCTTCTCGACCTAGCACTGATCAAGCACCCCCATACAACTCTACTAACAATTACGAGTACAATGGGAGGATGGATATAGTGCCGAGGCAGCAGCCGCTCCCCCCGGTGGTGGTGGCCCCGAGGCCGGTTGCGGTGGTTGGTTCGTCGTCGGGGCCGTGGTGCTTTGGCGACCCCGAGATGAAGCGCAAGAGGCGAGTCGCGAGTTACAAGGCGTACTCAGTAGAGGGGAAGGTTAAGGCCTCGATTCGCAAGGGCTTTCGCTGGATCAAGGTCAAGTGCTCCGAGATTATTCATGGCTGGTAGAAGTAGCTTGCTTCTTTCTTTGTTAAAGGAAATTTGAATGGTTGTTCTTGTTATATTGACTCACTGCTAGCGATCTTCTTTGGGTGGTGTATTGGGGTTGATTATTGAGCTGTGAAAGTTTAAAAGGTGGGATCTATTTGTCAAAATTTGGATAAATTTCTGCAGTTATAGTTAAGTAATCAATTGATCTTGAAATTTTTTAATTGGTTGTATTGCTGGGGAAGGTGGGAATGAGCAACATTAGTTCTGTAACTATAGAAAAGTTTGTAGAGGGTGGATGTGGGGTTTCTTCATGGGTTGAATCTAGAAGCTTATTTATGTTGTATTGATGAATGCTTTTGCAATTTGGCATGGATTACAATATACAATGATGATAATAGCAGAATGTGTTTGCTTCCCTCGTTAAAGAAGAGGTACATTCTAATTGCTTTTGTAACATTTTTCAGAATGAAGTTTACCTACATTCGTTGTAGTTGTATTCTTTAAAATCAATTCCTCTTTTGTCAAATATAATCAGAATGGTCATGTTGTATTTCCCTAAACTGGTAGGACTAACTTGTATAGTAGTGCAGTGAGAATGTGAGATGTACCAATTCTTATGCAATGCAAGCAGTTATCCAAGTCTAATTATGGAATGTACTTCTTTTTTTCCTTGAATTCAAACCCTTGCTTAATTATAGAATGATTTTGGAGAATAGAATAAGGATGCTTATGTTATAGATTAGCTTTGACCAACTCCATAGGAGAATTTGAGGATGGTAATGGCTAATGAGAACATCTAATTCTGGGCATATTTTGAGGGATTTCTTGTTGTTCATAGACTCTTGGTATGAATGTATGATGGATGCGTTTCTTGGTGGGGGTTCTATGCAAACACAAAAGATCTCAGTATGCACTATGAACGATAACCCAAGTGGCACATTTCTTGGCATCATTAAACAAGGCAGTTTGCATTTTCTTATGCCAGCTTACTCTGTCAAAGGATCTGGATTTGACTTACAATGAAAGCTACATGATATTCCAAATTCCCTTTTCTTTTCTTTTTGTTCTTTTTGCAAATTAGACCCTTTTCCGTTACGTTTTCCAACTAATTAAGCCCTGTATTTCCCAATTCTAAATTTCTAATAATTCTGGCTTTATGAATATTGTACCAAATTGGGACCATTCCGGTTGTTTCATATGCATTCAATGAAACGCTATTATAAGCAGCAAAGACAGGGTCCTTTATGTTCATTAAGCTGGCCTAAATGTTGAAATTTTTGTCATGCTCCAAATATATTTTGTGGTGCTCATTTCTGGTCCTGTTCCACATTAGGCTGTCAGCTGGCCCACTAATAGCAAATGCATATTTTCTGTCGGTGCTTGACACCTACGTAAATAATCTACTTAATCATACATAACATTGAGTCAATAATATCCCTCTGACACCTACACGACAATTCCATACTGTTCAATTGCATTGAGATCCCATGCTTGTGCAGATTTCAAGATGGATGGATGGTTGAGATTCAAGAAGATGGAGACCAATACCTGAGTGGAGATGGGAAAGGCTGAAAGGGGAGTCATGGCAAGGTCAGTCCATTCGGTTCTTTTGTTACCCTTCAATAATTCAGAAGTGGAAAGAAACTTCGCAAAGAATTTATCCTCCGCTCCAAAAAAGTCTTAGAACTATATGCATTGTTAGAGAATTTATGTGTCAATTATTCCGGACTACAACAGGAATTGTAATGTACGGATTATACATTTCTGGTCTTTCTTCACTGAGTTTCTCAGGCCTGATTTTTCTTTGCTTCATGCTGCTAGTTCATCATTGACCAAGCATATGCATTGGTAGAGAAGCTTGCTTTTTATCAATAGGCTATTTTATTGCCAGATATTGATATGAGGTGATGTAAGGTGATGTGATGTGATGTGAGTGCGCTTTTTATGCTCCAATTAATGGGTGAAAACTCCACCAAAACAAGCACCATATAATACATAATTGGTACCGGCTGAAATAAGCCTCTATCCGTAAATGTTTGGACTCGGGGACGTTTGCACCCCTTCGAACCAAAAAAATTGGTTCAAAGTGTTCGTGAGCCGTTGATTTTGCATCGAAATTCATAACGATCATTGAAAATGTAAATTTCGGACTTCGAGGTCTGTTAAAAGTACAAATCTCGATGCAAAATCAACGGCTCGTGAATCCTTCAAATCAATTTTTTTTTCGAAAGGGTACGAACGTACCCTAGTCCTAAATGTTTTACTATCATTTTCTGATTTGTTCCTAAATGTTTTACTATCATTTTCTGATTTGTTTATGCAAGGCTGGTAAACTGGTAAAATTTGCGATACGTTGGAGCTGATTTATTTAGTTGCCTATTGCCTGAGTTCGCGTTTATTCGTTACACATGCAATTCTTTTGGACTATTTTCCTGTAGAAATTCACGGAACTAGCTAAATTATACCTTTTGATTTCTCGGAGGAATGCACTACAGCACTTAGCATTATAGTTTTTTTCATATAGCGTTTTTTGTGCTTGATTTTTGATTGCATACAAGCAAAGGGCGAACGTGTGTTATCTTTTCATACTCAATCAGAAATTCCTACTTTTAGTTTAGCAGTTACGATTTCATTATTTCTTCAGCATCGATGTAGTTTCTTACGACAGACAAGTAAACATTAATCGGTTTCACATTTTTTTCTTTACAATATGCATTAAATGAACCATAGACCTAATATATATAATGATGTCATATTAACGAAGAGTGCTAGATTCAATTTTGTACAACAATAATAAAGTCTTTAATCCCAAATAAAGTGGAGTAGATTAGAAATTAAACTCAATTTAAAAATATAAAAATCAGAGATCTCAAATTTAAAAAAATGATAGTAATAAAATAATAATGATGATGAGATTAATAGAAAAAAGAAATGAGAATGAGAATCTAGATTCAATTTTCGTAAGAGATTAAAAAAAGTCATATGAATGAAGTCCTTTCATGACAAGAATAGATTGAGATACGGACGTCAAAGTCACGCATGGATAATTATTTTCTGCCTAATTTTTCTTTCAAATTTCCATTGAAACCTACACCTTATATCGGAGAAGTTTCGTTATCTGCATTTTATAATTTCATTCCTCTTCTTTCTTTTATTAAAAAAATATGCCGAGCATAATGAAAGTCTACCATTAGATTTGTTTCACAACGTGTGTAAAAGTGTAAATTTTGGGTTTCAGGTTTGTGGGCTTTAATTGACTAGATTGGGCATGTCGAAATGAAATGAGAAATGAAGTCCCAGCTTAATTTTTTTTTAGAAAAAAAAAACAAAGAAATGAATACAAATATCTCACTCCATTGACACTCCAATTGAAGATATTTTCCTGTACTTTTAAATTAAACAAATACTTTCTTGAATACCAAGTTATCATCTTATTGACTAGAGATTGACTTTACTTGATAAGAATATATGTGATGACTTTGGAGTATGGCGGTCAATGGATAGAGCAGGATAACGGATTTTTTTTTATATTTTTATCTGATAAGTTAATAAATTTTTTTTACTCATATTTATATCCAATAATATAATAGAAATAAAATTTTATTCATACTCATTTTATCAAGTGCAATACAGGTCAGATAAATAATCAAATGGCTTTCAAAATAAAAAAATTATAATATAATTACTAATTGAAAAGATTATGATATAATTAGCAATGAAAAATATTATAATATAATTAGAAATAGAATAGATTATATTAAATTAGCAATGAAATAGATAACATGTAAGGAATAACTTTTACCTGTATTTTTATCTGATAAATTAACCCAAAAAAATCTTACTCGTATCCATACTCGATGACTTAACATTTAAGCCAAGTTTTGCTATTTGTATGGATGCACCTTAAAGATGTTAATACAATTTTATTAAGGGGAGTGGTTATCTTGACAATTTTAGCAATCAAATTTTAAATAAATATGAAAATTTTAAAATAAAATAATCTTATAAATATATGTGATGACTTTGGAGTATGGTGGTCAATGGATAGAGCATGATAACGAAAATCTTTTATTCATACTTTTATCTGATAAGTTAATAAAAAAAAATCTTACTCATATCTATATTCAATAATATAACGAAAATAAAACTTTATCTATATTTGTCTTATCAAGTACGATACAGATCAGGTAAATAATCAAATGACTTTCAAAATGAAAAATTATAATATAATTAGTAATTAAAGAGATTATAATTTAATTAGCAATGAAAAATATTATAATATAATTAGCAATAGAATAGATTATATTATAATTAGCAATGAAATAGATAAGGAGTAAGGAATAACTCTTATCTGTATCTTTATCTGATAAATTAATAAAAAAAAACTTACTCGTACCCATACTCAATGACTTAACATATAAGCCAAGTTTTGCTATTTGTATGGATGCTCCTTAAAGATGTTAATACATTTTTATTAAGGGGGTGGTTCTTTTGACAATTTTAGCAATGAAATTTAAAATAAAATAATCTTATAAATATGTTATTGGACTTGTATAATGATAGTATTTCATTTGATTGTTCATCAAAGATAATAAAAATTTTATATATTTGTAATAGTTCTAATTTGATGATTTTTTTATGTACTATCAAATCAAAAGCATAAAATTTAAAATATAATCAGTTTAGAAGTTCAACATGATACCTATATTTTTTTCTTTTCAGGAAATTTACAATATTTTTTAATTTATTTAAAATCTTTTTATTAAGATTATGAAACAAACTTTGTCAAGTGATCCCTCTCCTACTGATAAATGCTCTTGCAAGGTACTCGAATCTATGATAAGGCAATCAGAAACATTGTAATTGGCAGCATTGGTAAAATAATTTTTCATGGTAACAAACAAAAATTGATAAATTAAGTTTCTAATATCAACCAAATCAATCAATAGTATTTGGTACTTATTTGTCAGCACTCAGTAACATATTAGTATGTATTTGAATTGACTAATAGTAAAAGCTGCAGATGAGTATGTTCTGTATGTTTTTACAAACTAATTAATAACTGCACGTGCACCTGAATCAGAATATTAGAGATTTGATTTTTGAAAAATGTAAGCTTGCTAGATGCATCTTATAATCTTGTATGAGACAACAAAACCACATAAGATCCTGCATTCAATCCCCAACCAAGGAATTATTGCAACGGGCTAAACAATTGGTCCCACAACATGAGCACAAGTGCACAACTAATACTAGATTGCTAGAGTTGGTAATGGTGAGTACAGAATTGGTTTGCTTCCTTTTTCTTCCATTAAATGGGGCTACAGGCAGATGCCAGCTAATTTCAGGACATTTAGGTTGTAGTTGTTTTGGATGGTTCACTGAATTTGCTCCAGGCTGCAGTCCTGATTACCACTGTTCTCTATGCGCGGCTCAGTATATAGTTCTCATTTCACAGTTCACACTATGCTCCAGGAACAGTGTACTGGGGAACTACAAAATCAGGCTACATTGTATTAAGAAATTGCAAAAATATTTTTCTCATGCTTATTAAAACCATTACTTAAAGAGTAATCATTAGACAATTTTCCGTTAAATAAATGAAAAAGAAAGGAGAAAAGCAAAAAATCAAAGGAATAAATATACAGCAGTCAGCAGATTAGAAAATGCACATGACATGCAAGTTGTAAGATAAATCTAACAGAGAAACACAGGTCACTAATGAAACGCGTCTTCTCTTAAACCGTGTTAAGACAGTGACAGCCCGGACCCAACCGCCCCCTGCTCACAGCCATGTGGGGCCTCAACCTTTTAGTATTATTTTTTGAAGCACCCTTCTGGACCCCAAAAAAATTACTCCTATTATTAGTTGGACCGTAGAAAGTAGCCAATTAATTTCTACAACATATCACGGATATTTTTATTATCTTGCCACCTGATGGATGGATTATTTCGTATTTTAGTTCACTGGCATATATCATGTAAAGTAAATAAGTTAATGTTAATAACGATTAGCTAATTGTTGAATGGATTAATTTTTATGTCAATAGTTGCTTAATTTCATACCTTTAAAATGTGATGTTAAGTGACAAACTAGTTTTCTTTTTTTTTCTTTTTTCGTTTTGAGGAAAAGAAAAAGTGTTATTTTAAGAATATATCTATAGTTAATAATGTATACTTGTTAACAAAACATAGTTTTATGTCAATTTGTAAAAAAAAAATATTGGCTAATAGAAAAATATTTCGACAATCGACAGGTATTGTAGGTAGAAAACATGAATTATCTAAAAGCAATAACGACAAAAATATGTGAAGCTTAGAAAACATAATATTTACTGGCAAAAATTGTTTAAGAGACTGGTCTGTTCGTAAATAACTAATATGTATTTGCAGTAACGAAGCCAGGAAAAATGTAGATGGATGAAAAAAAATTCAATATTATGATACTTATTAAATTGAATTTATCAATATAAATTAAATAAAAATTCATACAAGTTAAGAAAAAAATAGCTATGGAAATTCTAGAATTTAATCATGAAAATATTAATTCTTTATAATAACAAGTATAATTGATCATAGAGTATTATAATGAACACGGCATAAAAAATAATGTCAGAGAGGTAACAACTTGAAAAGCATTTTTTTCATTATTTAAAGATACTAACTATGTACCCCGCGTTGCAGCACAGACTCTTTTGTTTAAACATTAAAATATTATAAGATAAAAATTCATATTTATCTAATATTAAATTTTAAATTTACCAAATTACAGAGAAAACCTATGATAAAAATTATATTTAATTTTGGATGTGATTTTTGCACAATATGAGTTAATGATTCATGATTTTTATGACAAGAAAAGTAAATTATTCTAACATATATTATCACCATTAATTTCTTACCAAATATGCACAAGGTTGCTAAATAAAAAAATAATATTATGGAAATAATAGTATATAAGGGAAAGAAATGGAGAGAAAGAGGGGATCAATGGACGCGATCACATACGTTCGATCAATCAAAAATAAATATTATCCGTCTAATTGAGGAATAAAATGGGTATAATAAAAAATTACCATGACAAACAATGGACCCTCCGATTCTTAGATGCTTTATATAATAGTATAGATTATTATTAACAGACATTTAACCAAATAATCCCCCTTTTAACCTTTCTTTTTAAAATAAAGCAAGAAACGAAAAACAAAATTACAATAAAATTAATATGTCTATATCAAGGTTACTCCTATTTTACACATGATTCAAATTCTATTTCATTTTAAAATTATATTATTCATTCAGTAGAGATTAATTTAATGACTTAAGGTAGATAATTTATTAGAATTTTTATAGTGTAATCACATTAATTATGAGGGTTTTGATTAGCTAATTGCTTACTTTCGTACTTTAAAATGTGGTGTTAAGCTTCAAACGAATTTTTCTTTTTTTGAGGAAAAGAAAACGAGTTGTTTCAAGAACATATTCATAGTTATATAGATATAATATATTTGTTAATAAAACATGGTTTATATCTATAAAGAAAGTTGTATTAGCTAAAAGAAAAAGATTCCGACAATCGACAGATATTAGGTAGAATACACGAATTATCTAACAGCAATGACGACAAAAATATGTGAAGTTTAGACAACATAATATGTACTTGCCAAATAGATATTTAAATGTTAATCGTATATTCTAAATATTAAGTATTATAACTACTTAATTGTTCAAGGGACTGGTATGTTTGTGAATAAGCAATATGTATTTGACATTGCAAATTTGGAGTTTTATGTTATTGACAAATACATTTGTAAATAATTTGAGAAAAATACTTGTACCATAAACATTTATTTTCAAAGTAGGATGCAGGAAATGCTTAAATGAGAGTCAACTATTTATTAATTTAGATTTGTATAATTATTATTTAACACTATTTATTAAATACGGCGTCAAAATAAAAAGGACTTCAAAAAAAATGAATGTCAAAATCGAAATATATAGGTAACCTTTCTTAAATTACAATAGAAAAATAATTGAAAAACAGGGTTTTTTTTTTCCGTGTACTGGGTAAGTGAATCCGGTTGCCCATTTCTACGCAATACGTATAATTACTGATTAGTAAATTAGGAATCATCAACGAATAAGTAAAACATCAGTGTGTTTGGAGATAATTGTTAAAAAAAAAAATACTTGTTTAGTTTATTATAATTTATAAGCAAACGCGTTGCACA
Organism: Schoenoplectus triqueter; assembly: GCA_964058805.1. Lineage (NCBI taxonomy): Eukaryota > Viridiplantae > Streptophyta > Magnoliopsida > Poales > Cyperaceae > Schoenoplectus > Schoenoplectus triqueter. Next base: position 43,788 of record CAXKVV010001019.1, on the reverse strand, counting down.
ATTGCCTTCTACGCTTCTATATATAAACACTTCTCCCCTCCAAAGTCCAAACACCAATTACTCTTCCAATCTTAAGAAGCTCTATTTTGAAGAAAAAGGCACAACAAAGGATCTAAACTAGCTCTGTACACTACTACCAATCAAGCAATCCATTCAAAATTCATTCAACACCCTTTGGCCAGCTAAACAAAATTAGTTCAATGGCAAGAAGAAACGCCAAATTGACGAACCGGGCATGGCGTGTGCTCCACCAAGCCGTACTCTGGGCCAGAAAAGGCGACGTGTTCAAGCCAAACCATGTGCTTCTCCGAGTTCGGCTCCTTAAAACCCTCAAACTCAGACACAGTGGACAGTCGCCTCGTTTGCAGTCGGAGCGTGAGTTCTCCTTCAAGGAAACACCGACATTCAGATTCAAAACCCCTTCTCTTTTCTGCATTCCTTGTGTTACACCTTCAGTCGATCAAAACTTCGATCAGGATGAGCTTGAACATTTGGTTTATCAGCGCCAGAAGGAACATGAGGAGCAAATTGAGCATGATCACAAAGAAGAGGAGCATGTGGAGTTGATTGAGGAAGGGGAGAGATTAGAGGAGAAGGGGATTGATACAAGAGCAGAGGAATTTATTCAGAGGTTTTATGAAGAAATGAAGTTGCAACGACAGATTTCGGCAATCCGGTACTATGAGATGCTTGAAAGAAGCGCATAGGGGACAGTTTCTGGGGCTTTTCTTTGCTTGCAATTCTTATTTTTCATTTCTATACACTTAAATTAAACATAATATATTTCATTTTATACACATGGTTTTTGGGACATCCATTTTTTGGGGCTTCTTTATGTTCTGTAAATTATACATTTATTATATATATTTTTTATAGTTATCAGGAAAACATGGTTGTTTAGTTTTGCTGTTTTTCTTTATGTGGAACTTGGAATTTGAGTTGCTTTCATTTTGTGATCTCGTTGTACTTTCACCTCTCTATCTTGAACAGAGGATATGATTGAAACATTCGATGAATCTCGTTATATTTTCTAATACGCTTCTATCAAACCGTACCACTGTACAGGGGAAAATGCTAACTTTTGGTTGTAAAGCTAATGCTTTTCTCATTTTGAAAAATAAACATATTTTACATATCTTAGAGTGAAAATAATTCGCTTTCCAGAGGAGCTTTTCTTCAGGTATCTTTATTATGATGTGATATCCGATGGCGATGAGGGAGCAGGTGGTGTAAACAAAACAACCCGTCGAGTTTTAGGGCCTGTTCCTTGGTTAGAGGGGAACGGGTTTGAAAAATTAACTAATTGGGTACTGTGGGAAATAAAATATTTTTATTCACTCTGAGTGAATTTTTATTTTTTCGTCTAAACAGTATTTGGCCGAACAAGACCTTAGACTTTTAAGGACTATTTTTAAGACTTTTCAGCACTATTTTAAGACTTTTCAGCACTATTTTTAAGGCGGAGATCGGTTGACAATGATTTATTTTGACAATTTGATAATGAATTTTTATATAAATATAAAAAAATTTAAAAATGAAAAAAATATATATGTATTCTTCTATCTTCATATTGATGATCATTTAAATTTTATTTAATTTTATTATTATTTAATTGTCCATCAAAGCAGGGGTGGATTTAAAAGAGGGGTGGATTTAAAAGGGGGAGTGGTGGTCCCCAATCCCTTAAAAGTTACACATCGGTTTTGAAATTTATCATATATTTTTATTTCGTGTTGTGTATCGCCTCCTCTGACTTATCAATTTTAATTCTCTAGTAATGTAAACTTATATCTCATCCCCTACTAAAATCCTAGCTCCGTTTCTGCATCAAAGATCATTAAATTGACATTGTTATAAATTGTATGAAAATTTGATGATCGTTGATGAACTATAAAATGATAATGAAATTTCATGAAATTTAAATAACCATTAATTTATAGATAGAAAAATATGTCTATACTTTTTATTTTTAAATATTTATTTAGAAATTCATTGTCAAAATTATTAAAATAACCCATTGTCAACCGATCCTTCTCTGTTTTTAAACTGTCTCCTCTATGAAAATTATCTGTATTGCATCAGCCCATACAAATTCCAAAAATTATGCGCATATCTGAACTATCCGAATTTGGAAAAGCAAATACCACGAGTTATTTTATATGCAATACGGTGTCAAAATGTCTAAATTTCAATTGTGCATCTCTTGTTTCTTTTTTTTTTCGTTATTTTTGAATTATCCTCGCAATTTAGGCTATTATGCCCCTCGCATGGAAGTTTTATCAGTATGTTCTTTAAAAATATATTAGTTATTTTTGTATTCTATTAATTATTCATTTCATAATAATTGATATTCAAATTCGTTTATTGTTCGTACTTGTAAAAGGTAGATTTTATTCAAATTCATATCAACTTTCTTTTTAAAAAAAACTGCTAACCTTCACATATATTACTTTTTACGGAGTGTTCAAATACCTTGATTTTGTACCTCCGTCATAGCTCTACTTTTAAATTTTTAATAATTCAAAATTAAAACCGAAAATAAAAATAAATTTTTAATAATTCAAAATTATTTATATTTTTTTCTTATACATAAAAAAATTATTTATTTAACATTCGGAAATTAATCATATTGATATATTTTTTGCAAGCTCTTAATGTCACATAAAATAATATTTAAATGCATTATTTTTTCTAATTTTTACATAAATAAAGTGATATTGATCAAATCTAATGATTTTACTTTGAAATTTCAGTTTTAAAATTTGAATTATTAGAACTCTAAAAAGTAAAGACATGGAGGCAAAAAAAAAATAAAGATATGGTAACCCTCTTACTTTTTATACTTCTCCATTGAACTTAAACCTGTATGTCTATGTAAAGAACGAAACTTGACACTATATGTTCAAGTACATATCTGATTTTAATACATTCGGTTTCTGAATTCATTGTATTTACACACGTTTGAAAGCTTTATACCCATAATAATTTGATAACCCTCCACCTTTGTTTTCCAAAATGATGTTTCTCGAATTTGTTGTTCTCTCTCTATCCCTTTTCTTCTACCCTCCGATATCATAGAAACCCCCGAAAGGCCGAATCAAAATTTCTCCAACGCCCATAATAATATTCCCAAAGAACAAGGCCCAAAATATTTTGAATGTGTACAATTTTATTCGGTAGACAATCGCGAGGCTAATTCTTAAGCTCTTTATTATATGCATTTGATGAGGTCCCATAAAAGCCCAATTATCATGGAATTCATATACTTGTGTCGTCCCGTAAATCTACGGTTCCCATTGTAACTGTCTGTCCATAGATCAAATTTAATGGTAAAAAAATTCCGTAAATCTAGGGTTTCCATTGTAAGTTTGTAACTATCTGTTCATGGATCAAATTTAATAGAGATTTCAAAATATCCGAACGAGTAGATCCGATTCGTACAAATACGTGCCCGTTATCCGTTACAGACCACTCAATTCTAGATCCGTGGGTAAATCTAGACCCATTAAAAGTCCGATTCTAGCAAAGACCGCGCCTCAAGTTTTTGAAAATGAAACCGTCATACCCATCCCGCTCTCACGCGTTATCCGTTCTTACCCAAACCGCCAGATTTTATTATAAATAATTATTAATAAAATAATATTATTAATAATAAGAGTGAGAACGGGTAAATTCCAAATATACGAACCAAACCGCGCCACTGCCAGTGGCGTCTTTCACAAACGCGCCACTGGCAGTGGCGTCTTTCACCAAACGCGCCACTGGCAGTGGCGCGTTTTCTCAGACCACGCCAGTGCCAGTGGCGCCTATCTTTGCTATAAATACCAGCCCCGCGGTTCATTTCTCACAACCACAAAAACAACAAACATCCAATTACAACAAACATCCATTTTTCTTCAAAATGCTACCGGATTTAAATTATAATCCCGATGAAGAAAATTATACTGCAGAACAACCGAGCGGCAGTAAATTTTTGACGGGAATATTTCCAAACCAGAATGAAACCAATTCTTATCCAACCCACGATCAAATCAATTCCTATCAAACCTACGATCAAACCAATTCCTATCCAACCCTCGATCAAACCAATTCCTATCAAACCTACGATCAAAACAATTCCTATCAAACCTACGATCAAACCAATTCCTATCCAACCCTCGATCAAACCAATTCCTATCAAACCCACGATCAAAACAATTCCTATCAAACCTACGATCAAACCAATTCCTATCAAACCTACGATCAAACCAATTCTTATCAAACCTACGATCAAACCAATTCCTATCCTACCTACGATCAAACCAATTTATATCTGTATCCAGCTATTTACAGTAACAATATAATTTATCAACAACCAAACCCAGCGGTGCCACTATATAATTTTTTTGGCGGTAGTAGTAGTACTACGTCTGGCTGTAATTTAGCTGATAATATTGATGACAGAAGTAGTGTTGATCCAACGATAATGGAATTAAGTGATGATCAGGATGAGCAAGATGATGGCAGTCCGTATTATTCAAATGAAGAAGAAACAGGAGAGGATTACACTGACTAGTGGGATTTTTCAATAGATGAATCTGAAGATGAGGAAATTCAGAGATGCGATACCACATTGTTAGTTACCGGACGAACTGAGAGACACCATCCCGTAGAAGCGTTAAATAATTTTGAGATGTTTGACCGTTTAGGCGCGAATGAATATCTTTTAGGACTCGATGATGAGTTAGCTGAAAATAGAATATTTGCTTCTAAATCGGCTTTAAATTGGGTAATTTGTGATTGGAGTGTTAGGAAAAACGTTCAATGTTGGGTACAAGAAAGTTGTAAAACACGACTTATTATGAAATGCAAAGAAGATAGTTGTCCTTGGAGATTATACGCTAGACCTGAAGAGGGCTCGACCACATGGAGGATCATCACAAATAAAAACCCCCACAACTGTAGAAGACCACCAGGAGACCTCAAACACTTACAACTCACATCTAATTTGATTGCAGGATGTGTTCGATAACATTTAAAGAAGGAATCTTTCTCTAACAGTTCAACAAATAGGTATGATTATAGAAACAAAATATCCCGGTGTGGCACCGACATACGGTAAACTTTGGCGTGGCCGAGAAAGAGCAATTGAACAATTATTTGGCACTCGGGAATGATCATATACATTGCTTCCACAGATATTGGAGGCGATTGCTCGGACTACTCCAGGTATAAAATTTAAATTATTGACGTGTGATACTTCGGATAATAATGTAAAAATGTTTAAATCCATAGTTTGGGCTTATGGACCGTGCATTGCAGCGTTTAAACATTTAAGGCCCGTTATAACTATTGACGCTGGATTCTTATCGGGCCGTTATAAGGGTAAATTATTGATGGCGTGTGGATATGAATGCATTTGAGGCAGGTAATGGACGAGCTGGGGGCAAACGTGTCCAGCTCCACAACAACAACAAAAGCCACGGACCACCAATACTCCTCGTCAGTCCTTGGCATGCCACATCAAGACGCCGATATAAATAACCAAGTACCGCAGCGCCCCAATTTCTTCTTCTACCGAATTGTAAATCTTCCTGTAAATTAAATATTAGTAATAAAATTATTTAATTATGAAACATAAATTATTTTAAAATCCTTAAAATACTTACCGTCAAAATCGACAGAAGAAACGCCGGTACTGAGTCTCCACTATTGTCGGGGAACATGATACACCCCGCCAACTCCAAAGCAAAACCGATCGCATATTGATTAAGACCCTGATGATCGTCTGCCTCTGGAGCGTGATCAAAGTGGGACCGTAACTCTCGTAGGGAAATAGAACGTCTGCAAAATTTTATATTTAGCTTAATCACAGTTTGTGAACGAAAAAAATTTAAATTTTTGTACAGTTTAATAAATCACCTCCCATCTTTGCAGAATGCTGATATATCATCCTGCCCAAATAACTGACGGATGTATGCTGAAAAATCTCCATCAGTATATCCAATCACCGACTCACCAATGATGGATAAACCCCACAGACATGCGACGTCCTAAAAAAAATTATATTACTATACCATCTTTTTAATTTTGTAATTAAATTAATAACATTTTATTATTTACCTCTAGAGTCACGGTCATCTCGCCAAAAGTGAAGTGAAATGTATGAGTTTCTGGCCTCCAAAACTCTATCAACGCGCTCAATAAACCCGTATCAATCTTTAAGTTACGGGCTTCCGCTTCTTGGACATAAATCTCACGCAATTTGGCGAGATGAAGAAATCCAATAACTCGCAACCTACTCTGAATGTGCGAGATGTATGGTATCGTCGGACGGTGAGTGCGGAAACGAATGATATTGTTATCTCTCTGTAATTTTTATTTCATAATTAGCTTCTCATATATATGTATTTTATTATTATTTTTAAGAATATAATGTACCTCTGCCTGACTATAATGTGTCCGATGTTTGTCTTCAGGGAGATAAATTATGATATTGTCATTTCGTTGCTCGCCTGCCATTATCTAGTAAAAAAATTCATTTCATAATTAATTTATAATTATTGTACTTCATTTTTAATCTATCTATCATATAATTAAATAAATAATAAATTCTACAATTGAAAGCCTAATTAATCTATAATTAAATAATAAATAAATCTAGAATTAATCTTCAATTAATCTTCACATTTAAACGTACAATTAATCTTCAATTAAACGTACAATTAATATAAATAATTAAATTATAATTAATCTACATAATTTCACATTTAAATTATAATTAATCTATATAATTAATGTACACAATTAAATTAAATTATAATTAATCTACACAATTAAATTAAATTATAATTAATCTACACAATTAAATTAAATTATAATATACATAATTAAATTATAATTAATCTACATAATTTCACATTTAAATTATAATTAATCCACATAATTAATCTACATAATTAAACTAAATTATAATTAATCTACACAATTAAATTAAATTATAATTAATCTACATAATTAAATTAAATTATAATATACATAATTAAATTATAATTAATCTACATAATTTCACATTTAAATTATAATTAATCTACATAATTAATCTACATAATTAAATTAAATTATAATTAATCTACACAATTAAATTAAATTATAATTAATCTACACAATTAAACGTACAATTAATATACATAATTAAATTATAATTAATCTACATAATTTCACATTGAAATTATAATTAATCTACATAATTAATATACACAATTAAATTAAATTATAATTAATCTACACAATTAAATTAAATTATAATTAATCTACACAATTAAATTAAATTATAATATACATAATTAAATTATAATTAATCTACATAATTTCACATTTAAATTATAATTAATCTACATAATTAATCTACACAATTAAATTAAATTATAATTAATATACACAATTAAATTAATTATAATTAATCTACACAATTAAATTAAATTATATTATACATAATTAAATTATAATTAATCTACATAATTTCACATTTAAATTATAATTAATCTACATAATTAAATTAAATTATAATTAATCTACACAATTAAATTAAATTATAATTAATCTACACAGTTAAACGTACAATTAATATACATAATTAAATTATAATTAATCTACATAATTTCACATTTAAATTATAATTAATCTACATAATTAATCTACACAATTAAATTAAATTATAATTAATGTACACAATTAAATTAAATTATAATTAATCTACACAATTAAATTAAATTATAATATACATAATTAAATTATAATTAATCTACATAATTTCACATTTAAATTATAATTAATCTACATAATTAATCTACACAATTAAATTAAATTATAATTAATGTTCACAATTAAATTAATTATAATTAATCTACACAATTAAATTAATTTATAATATACACAATTACATTATAATTAATCTACATAATTAAATTAAATTATAATTAATCTACATAATTAATCTACACAATTAAATTAAATTATAATTAATCTACACAATTAAATTAAATTATAATTAATCTACACAATTAAATTAAATTATAATTAATCTAGACAATTAAATTATATTTATATAAAATTACCTTTAATTGCAAAATCCAAACACAAAAATGCTCGCGTACGTTTTTTCCTCCTCTTCTCTTCCTTTTTCTTTCCTTCTCTTCTCTTCCCCTCTCTCTTCCTCTCTGTTTCTCTCTTTCTCTCTTTCTTTCTCTCCTTCTCTCTTTCTCTCTCTCTTCCTTTCTCTCTTTCTCTCTCCTCTCAACAGAGCGCAGGTATGCTGCGCGTTTGATATTTATACGGGTGAAACGCGCCACTGGCCTCTCAACAGAGCGCAGGTATGCTGCGCGTTTGATATTTATACGGGTGAAACGCGCCACTGCCAGTGGCGCGTTACGATTCGTATATTTAGAATTTAACCGTTATCAGTTTTATTATTATTAATATTATTTTATTAATTATTATTTATAATAAAATCTACCGAACCGCCTTATTTCCGAACCAAACCTTGCAAAACCGCCCAAACCCGGACCTATACCAGGACAATTCTACCCCCACTAACCTGGACCCAGACCCGGACGGGAATACCCGTGACCCGGACACTCTACCTCCACTTACTCGGACTCGGACCCGGACTAACCCCCACTAACCCAGACGGGTCTAAGTTACTATTTAAAACTTTTCAAATTTTATTCCATTTTTAAACAATGAGAATTATTAAAACCGAATTAGTTAAAAAAATTATACAAAATATTATGATTATTTTTTTAATTTCTATTATTTTTTTTTGAAAATTATCTGATTTTTTTAGAGTTTTTGGCAATTTATTTGTTTTTTTGCGAAATTAAAAAAACGACCCGTCCCCACCCCCTTGAACCATCCGGATTGGCCCTTGACCCACCCGTCCTGACCCGTGAATGTCGTATCTGCAGGGGTCCAACACGAATCGAATCAAAAAATTTTAATTTTGGACCGCTCAAACTCGTCTCGCCTCACCCATCCTCGAGCGGATATCCTAAGTGGACAATCACTTCAGACAAAAAAAGTGGGCAGAATTTGTATACTACAATAGTTCGGTACTGTAGCAGTCAGCATTAATAGATGTGAATTCATTGGCTTATGTAATGGGTAGGTACTTCACATCATGCACTGCCTCCTCAGAGGATGTGAATTATCCATCCTCATCCGTAACCGTAGTGATGTATATTGATCAAACTCAATCCGATATGATCTGAAAATAAAATCGGTCGGATATGTGTTTAATTTTTTTGATCCGAATCGAGTCGGGTCGGATTTAGGTCAACCCGACCTGACCCGACCCTATTAGTTATATTTTTTGAAGTAATTTTATGATTTAGTACTAATTAAAACTTAAATATATACTAATTAAGATTAAATATAAATTAATTAATATTTATTGCTTAAAATTATATAAAAATAATTAATATATATTTAACTATTTTACACGGGTCGGGTATGAGTCAAGATTTTTTTACCCGAATTTAATCGAATTAGATCAAGAAAATAATAAAATAATATAACCCAGTCCGAACCCGAACTGACCCGACCCATTGACACCCTACTCATCTGTGGCCCAAAAAGATTAACCTGGACCGTCTCACCTTCAATACTCTAAAATTTAATGGTAAAAAAAAAAATTAAAACAATTATTCTACACATAAAGCTGGACCCATTATTATAAAAGAGAATCTTTACATGTTGAACTATTAGAGCATCCACATTTCATTGTTAAATTGATTATTAAATCTCATTTGATAATTGTCATTTGAATTTCATGGATGTAGAGACTAGGTAAAATTAGACAATTATCTAAATTTGACAAGCCACGTTAACAAAAGAGCAAAAAAATAATTACGAAAGTGTCATTTTGATAATTTCATTCTATTTAGGGATGTCACTCTTAAAATAAATTGTCAATTGATGACATGGTATAAAAAAAATTTTGACAGTCGACACAAATACGGATGCTCTTAAAAAATATTATTCAATCCTGAAGTTATTATCTCAAGTTGCTAATTAAGACTGAATAATTCTACAAACTCTTTACACTAGAGCTGTAACTCGATTTCACCCTAACAATATATTCCTTAAATAAATAATTAATAATATAAAATTTTAAATATATTTTATAAAGTTTTACATTAAAAAAATTTAAACATAATATTTTTAAATGTTAAGTAATAATGATAACTATAATAATAATTATTATAATAATAAATAATATAATTAAATATATAATAATCTATAAATAATCATAAAATAATAGATCATTTTAAGAGTTAAGTTTCACCTTAAGTATATTACACATATTATTTTAAATGAGATGATAAACTATTTTATATAAATCATTAGATTCAAAAAGATAAAATGATTTAAAATAAAATCAATGATGAAGAAAATTTATAATATGATAACCTTAAAAAAATTTAAAAGTTTAACTCATTAAGAATTACTTTTAATTTGCGATGTGGTTGCTGTATCACCTATGTCCAATGGCTACACAGTTTTGTGGAATAACGAAGAGAGAAAAATTAGGAATGGGGGCTTCCCAAGCTTTTGGGACTAAAATTGGTTCCAAGACTTATTTTAGCTGTCAGATAAACATTGAGATTGAAACAAAGTATAAAAATAAAAATGAGTTTCATCAAAATTGATGATTAGATGCGGTTAAAATAAGCCTTAAAACCAATTTTAAACCCAAGAATTTGAGAACGCTCCCGATTCCGAAAAATTAGTCCTTCAAGAGTAAGTACACAAAAAATAATAAATTTCAAAACTGTTTGGCATATTATCTGGAGAAATGTTTTTGACAGGTTAGCAACACTGACCCGAAAAACATGGACCTGGTCCAGAGCGGGGTGTACCGTGTCCGTGTACTTCCCCTCACGTCACGTGTTTTCAAATCTAAATTCCAACGGAATTAAAGTGGGCCCCACTGCACAGTAACTCACTAAAAGCATTTGAATCATCTCTGATTCTACTCCCCACCTATATTTGACTCGATCCTGACACGCCCCCACCTCTTTCTCAGATATAATATCAGTAGCAACTCAACCGAATCTTCACTGCTCGTTGGACCCCACAATATTCTCCCACTGACAATCCACCTAGCGCATAATAGTACAAACTGATACATAAACTGCGGCGTAAGAGATCAGGCACTGCGAATCCCCACTCTTCGTCGAGTGCGTCCCATAACTAATGCCACCACCTCCATCTCTCTGCGAACATAATGATGTCCGTTTGATTTCCAATCGGAGGGCTAAAATTAGAACCACAGATAGTTTCTATGGGTATCATTGCTGAGAAATATCATTGGTCGAACCGTTTGCAATTTGAAATGGATCTCCCACTCTCCCTCGAAAGAGCCGTTAGTTTTTATCGTTTCCTACTAAAATTCCACTTTTCCCAATTTTAGTTTAATCTTTTTATATTTCGTTTAATCTGCTCCCTGCTATAAGAAATTAATGCGTCTATTTCTCTCTCTCTCTCTCTCTAGCCGAGTTAATAGTTGCTTGATACTTTCTTTCTCTAGTCTCTTCACCTCTCGCCCTCTCCGGCTCTCCCCTTTTATCGTGTTCCTCTCTAAACCCTAGTTGCGGGCCGCCGTTTGGAGAGGTGATCAAGAAAAACTGGAGTTTGCTTGAAGAAGAGATTGAGTAGTGGTGTACTCTACTAGGTTCGTTTATCTGCTGATCCAACTATGATTATTTTTGTTTTCAATGGGTTTTTTGCGGAATTTGATTATGGGGGTTTTGGGGATTTAGGGTTTTCGAAAAAATAGGCGGCCTAAAAAAATTTAAATCGTAGCACAGATCTAAGGGTGGCAGTTATATTTTGATTTGTTTATTATTTTGTATGATGATAAAATTCCTTGGTACAGTATGGTGGGCTTGTATCTATTGGGAAACCACCTTCGTTATGGTCTATGAATGTTGAGACTTGATTTATTTTTTTTGTGCTATATGGTTAGAGCTTGATGGGATCACATCATTTTTTCAGGTTTCAGAATATATATATTGGTCATCATCTATTGAAAATTTTCCATCAATAGGAGAATATCCTTTATGTAGGTAAGGCTTAGGCTTAATAACGCTACAAATTGGGGGAAATGGGAGTTGAGAAAGGCGGTTCTAAGGGCAGTGGCTTCTTCCACCTATTTGATTGGAACCGAAAATCACGCAAGAAGCTGTTCACTGTTTCTCCTGGTACAATATTTGTTGATCTTATTATTTGCCTTAAATTGTTAGTTCAAAATTGAATTATTTAATTTTGTTTTTCTCATACTGTTGTTTTAACAATTTAGAGGGCACCAAGCCCGGGAAAAGGATCGAAGAAACCCTACCATCCACCCATCTTCGCATGGTTTGTTACTCTATCACAATAAAATGTTCTCATTTTTTTCTTATTACTACAAAGATTTATCATTTCACTTGTCGGTATTTTCAGATTGATGAAGACGAGTTGGTTGGTATATCAAGTATTAAAGGAAGCAGTGACTACAGCTGTGCCTCCTCTGTCACTGATGATGACCTTAATGGGTCAAAAGCACCAGGTGTGGTTGCGCGTTTAATGGGTTTGGATTCCATGCCTGCATCCATGGCCTCTGAACCATACTGCACCCCGTTCCGTGACACACGATCCTTCAGAGAGAACTACTCCCTTAAGAGAAGCCCTGAGTATGGCGCTTGTGAACCTTTTGCCAACAATCCACACAGAATTGACAATACCAGCTACATGAGAAGACCAGTCGATTTACGAGCTCAAAAGATGCCAAGCAGCCCAATTGAGAGGTTCCAGATGGAGGCATTGCCACCAAGATCTGCTAAGCCTCTCCCAATGACGTATCACAAGTTATCGTCACCGATAAAGAACCCTGGGTTCACATCTGCTAGAAATGCTGCTCAAATTATGGAAGCAGCAGCCAAGATCCTTGAGCCAAGGCTCCAATCTGTTAGCAATGGGAGGGAGAAGGTTTACTCCTTTGGGTCTGGTTGTGTGGGGCCCTATCCTAAAGAGAATGTCATCGCTTCACAAAGAACATCTCGGCTCTTACAAATGAGCCGGATCCCAGTTGAATCAAGTGAAACTCGTTTTGCCAGGGGTAATAGAGAAGAGGATATTGTCATATTTAGGTCTTCACCTGATCCATATGATGTTAGTGTGGGAAGTACAAATGGTTCTACAAATGTGAAGGGTAATAATAAAGGGAAGTCGGTGTCTTTGGCAATTCAGGCTAAAGTTAATGTACAAAAAAGGGAAGGGGTGAACTTGTCAAATCGCCACTCTAGCGTTGCACAAAAGGAGCTTGATGATTCGAGGATGAACCAAGCTTTTCGAAGCCAACCAGGTCCTAGAAATTCCACTACCAATCAACGAACAAATATCAAGCAACAAAAGAAACAAGGTAGCAGTAGTTCTTCGATCTTGAAACAAAACAACCAGAAACAGAACTGCACGGTAAACCGCAGTAAGTCTGGTACCAGCAAGTCAAGCTCAAGTCAGCAAGGGAAAAAGGGAATCTCATGTGAATCCTCTTCATCAAAACACAGGAGCTTGAATAGACTTGCAAATAGCTCAAAACCCAGAAGCACAATTGAATTAGAAAAGGAGGCCTCTTTTAGCAGCAACAAGGATTTTCCACAGAAGAAGAGATTAATAGAGAGAAATACTAGCAATTCTGATAAACACGGCCAAGGTGTGCAACAAAATGTCGTTATTGATGAATTCTTAAAATGGAACAAGGAGACAAAGGATACAACTGATGTGGTCTCGTTTACTTTCACCTCTCCATTGGTTAAGCAAGCTGGGAGCGTTCAGTACCAGATTTTGGGAGCTGAGAAGCTGGGATTAGCAGGTGGTGCAAATGAAGATGCTTTGAGTCTCCTCCTGGAGCACAAGTTGAGGGAACCGATGACTCGGATTGAGCCTTCCATTGATTTTGACAAAGGTATTAGTTTTGGGTCATTGGAGGAAGATTTTGCTGCTGTGGGAGATGTTGGTTGGTTAAAAGATGGCAGAAGAAACGGGTTCTCCAAGGATGCTGGTATTTTTAACTTTACAAGGCATCAGGCTCTTCAGGTAAAAAAAAAAGCTCCTTGTATTTGTGTTGTTAATTTTGTGGGTAGCAGCAATTATGCATCCTCAAGAGACATGAATAGATTTAACTATTATAATCTGGCAGTAGGTACTTGCTTGTACCAGCTATTTTCAGTGTGGCATTGTTGTTTGGATAAATAATAGTTTTGATAAGCTTTTTTATACTCTTTCCCCTTTTCTATTTCTATTTTTAGGTGGTAGAAGATGGGCAATGTAGTAATCCAACAGATGTAAATAGTAAAGAGTATGATCAGCTGAGCCCGCTTTCTGTACTTGAGGAAGAAACATTTATTACAAATGAAAGCTGTTGCACCTCTGAGGACTCCACCTGCAGTGATAGTATGCACAATTATCTTCATATTTTGCATTACATTATTCTGCATTTGCAATTAATACTACCATTCTGAGAACTTTTGCTAACATGACAGATGTCACTTGCTCATTCAATAAAAAGCTTTGCCAAATTTCCAACCAAATCAGTAGATAGTTCTCATTCAATTTGATTGAATACATCTCCTGGAGTTTATCTGCTTTAAATTAGCCCTTTCTAATTTGATGATTTCCAAAATATTTTCAGGGAGCAAAATTTCTCCATCTTCGGTTCAAGCTCAGAACAACTTTTCCACCTCAAAAAAGGTGTTCTCCAGTGAAACTGAAACTAAACTTGCAGATTCGGCTTGTTCTGCTCTAATTGACACCTCTAAATTCTTTGACATAACTCCTCTGAAGCAACCAAAGATAAAAAACGTGCCTGAGCTTGATTATATAGGTGACATACTATCTAATACGGAACTGGAGAGAAAGGCCTTGCATGGAACTCAACTGGATTCTCCTCTTTTTGATAAATTGGAGAGGAAGAGATGCAGAAGCAAAATGGAGAATGATCCCTTGTTAAGTCAAGCAGATAGAAAGCTTCTATTCAATTGTGTTAATGAGTGCTTGGATTCGAGGATTGATTATCATTTCAAGGCTGGTTATGAGGCATGGAATAAAGGGACACTTTCAGTTAGAAAAGGGCTTCACAAACAGGTATATGACGAAATTAGTGGGTGGAAGAACATGACAGACTGGAATGTGGATGAGATTGTGGAGAAGGATATGGGTACGGGGCTGGGGACATGGATGGATTTCAGGGTTGAGGCATTTGAAGCTGGCAGTGATCTAGGGGCAGAGATACTGAACTCTCTGATCAATGAGGTGGTTTGTGATATCATGAAAGGATAGGGATGACAATTTTTTTTTGTCAGAGATCGTGTATTAAGGTTGTTCCTGTTTGTCAGAAATAGATGGTTGAAATATTGTATGATGGCTCCAATTTATCACCATCGGATGTGGCTTCTGATAAGAACAAGGGGGGTGTTAATTTTTTTAATGTAGTTTTTTGTGTGTGTCCCTCTCACTCCCCCTCTCCCTCTATTCTGTTCATTTGTCTAGAATAAGGATATCAATTAAATTATGCAGAGTTTTTGTATAGACCTCGTTACTCTCTATAAGTCAATTTATTCTCTTTTTGTGAAGGACATGTTTTAAACATGAGTAATCTTGTGTATTTTTTTCTGGTTTTTTCCAAAATACTAATTATGGAATCATAACTGAATGTATAGCCCTGATTGAGCTTATGAATCCATATATGAACAGTTAGATTTCCTCATGATTTGAGTCAGCACATATCTCAAAATGATTCAACGGTCCACGTTCCGTGCTGCACGGTGCTACATAGCACAAGAACATGACTCTTGAGCTTATGGGGTATTACTGCTATTATTTTCATGGCAGATTGGCTGGAGATGTGGAATCATTTTTATACAATAGACCTTCCTTATGTTGTTTGTGGTCCTATAAGATCCAAAGTGTTTCTGTGCACCACGGGACATCAGGGATTAAAAGGCCTCAGGATGGCTCAACAAATTATTCAGTTGGATTAAAAATAAAGTTGAACTGGGCATATAATAAAACTCGATTATCATTTGTAATTTTCTGCTTTGGTGAGTCTTAAAGCACAAGCATACTTCTCCATAATGAGCCGATCATTGTTTATTCATATTAACAACATTGCATACATGAGTTATATACAAGGCCTGGCCCAGTACATTTTAATTTTGTCACAGTATCCGGGCCCCGTAGAAACCTCTGTACAGATTAGCCCATTTTAATTATCTCTCATATAATTCTTAGAAGTTCAACAATATTATTGTAATTTATCTCCTCTCAAGTTCTGTCCCTTTTTTTACAGATGTTGCTGTGGCTGATGGAATTATCACTTTTGCCTTTCTGATTTCCACACTCCAAGAAATGCGCCATAAGCTCTCTTCTCTCTAGTAAAAAAAGAAAAACAACGTAGGCCTCTGAAGCAAAAAATGAATCAATAAGACAGTTCAAGTCCCATAATTCACTTTGGTGGCACACTGGCACGTGAAATCGAGCTGCTGAGATCCAACTAGCAAGGCCTCCCTCACACGAGTTCCTTTCTTTAGTTCAAATCCATGCTCCTGCATTATATAACAGGTCACATTGCTTCAGAGATCGACCCGCTTCACATTTCGGCAGTGAACAATTTGCATACAAGTTCGGTTTTTATCTTCCGCTTGTTGTAGGATCAAAACAACTTTTCACCTTCTCGAGAGAGATGTCTATAATTAATTAATTAATTAAAAAGAAGGAGATGATACATGCTGGCTTTATTTATGCCTATGCTTTCGTCGAAACCGAGTTAACTTATAGCGAGCGTCGTCACGTGAAACCGGAGAAAATAAAATGAAATTGAGGAATCGATTTTAATTTCTCTAACAATCCAGCGGGCTCCGCGACAAATCGAACGGTTCGATCGAGCGTTGAGGTTCGTGCGCACTCGTAGCTATCTCACTTTCCTGCTTTCTATCTTTTAACCTTTATTGGTAAAATAATAGTTTCTCCATTAATCCTTCGCGCTGTCGTCTCGACGGTCTCGTCTTCGTCTCTATGTTATATTGTTATTGCATATTTTGCATTGTTCATCCGTGATTTCTTGAGGCGCTTGTGACAAGTGGACACGATGTATAACAGCATCAGCATCCCATTGTCAAATTGACTGTCAAATTTCATTTGACAATTGTCATTTAAATTTCAGGGATGCAGAGACTAGACAAAATTAGACAATTGTCTAAATTTGACAGTCCATTTGACAAGTTACGTCAGCGTAGGAGCAGAAAATTAATTATGAAAGTGTCATTTTGACAATTTCATTATATTCAGGGATGTCACTCTTAAAATGAATTGTCAATTTGATGATGTGACATAAAAAATTAATTTTGATAATCGACATCAATGCGAATGCTCTAAAATCATGACACAGAAACCAGTGCCATGCAATACAGTAATGGCATCATACTTGCCACAGATGACCTGAGGCTATATGGTATGGGCACTGTCAGACAGTTTTCTCAGTACTGGGCATTTGTCATGCTATCTGGTCTTGTTTGTTTGGATCGGCAAATCAGCACTGTTTTGATCAGATCAACCAACACAGTAAAAAACTAACTGTAGTAAGAAAATTCTCAGGTCATAACTTTTACAGTATACCCAAGAGTATATAACAACTCTCTTATACACTCTCTTCAATTGAATTTCTATTTCAGCTTATGATTTTGCCTTTGATCATTGAAGCTCGACTTTAGAAAACTATGCTGCCGCCTGCCGCTGCATCAATTATTTCCACTCTCTCTGTTTTCTTTCTTAAGGATGGACTGTATGTTAATTTAAACCTGTACTTATGACTGTTATTTGAATATTAGAGTCGACCACAATTATTTCATTTACAAAACTTTTTTCTTATCACGGCCCACGAGTCGAAATCAATTTATTGTACACACGTACTGGGCACTACCACACCACGATTCGGCTACTACACCTCTAATCATCACACTTATACATCAGTACTTTTTTTTTTCTCTAATAAAGAATTCGAGAAGTGCATACATGCACACTGATACAAGCGAATAAACTATAATATTACTACTGGTACGGCAAGAGTTTTGAAATGTACCATTCGGTCCAATTCGTTTCGGATTGACTCATGAATGTGGACCAGACAGGATCAGATTGTGATCAAATCCGTGCCCATCCTGTTCTCTAGCACGGTCTAGTCCAACGGGGGTCGGTTCTTCCTTCATCCAAAATCGGATCGTGTAGATCCATCCCGTGCGGACGCGTGAACCGGACCGTTCTGTGTCCCGTGCGGGACTGTGGACCAGACCATGATTCAGACCAATTTTTTATAATTTTTTGAGTATTATTCAATTTTTAAACAATTAAAAATATAAAATTAATTCAATGAAAATTATTATTTACAAAATATCATAAATTTATTTTTCAAATTTCATAATTTTTTAAATTTATAAAAAAAATGGATCGGACCGGACTGTGCCGATCCGTAAGGGTCCTGCTCCAGGGGGTCAGCGGTGGGAGGATTTGATTTTTCCGAGTTTGAACCGCTTAGAACTGTTCCGTATAGACCGTGCGGGACCGTGGACTGTCCCGTAAACCGCCCGGATTTGAACCGGCTTGGACCATTTACAAAACACTAGATAGGGCTATCGATGATAGTTTTTTTTTTGTTATAGTTTTTTTATTAATTTATTAGATATGAACATGCTTTTGCTAAATAAATGAATGAAGATTTGGTACGAAAATTCGCACCTGTTTACATTATAGAGTTAATTACTAACAAATAATTTATATTATTTTAATATAATTATATTTTGTGATAACTTGTTTCTTTTATCCATATTAGTTGTCTTTTATTATGAATTATAATTATTATCTTTTATAATTTTTGTCTTTTTAAAAAATTATAATATTTTGAATAATATATTAAAATAATATTATGAAATAATTTAAAATTTTATTTTTTGATAATTTTTTTTTGTTTTTTTGTGTTTTATTTTACAGTTAAAATTTTTTGATCTAAGTTGTTTGTGTTTTCTAATATGTTTGTTTTGAAATTATTCAAGTTAGAATACATTGTGTATTTATATTTTGGTTTCATATTAATATTTATATTTTGGTTTTATATTAATAAATAAGAGGTGAATTTATATGAAAGGAATAATTTTATATTTATTTTATAATTGTAATAGAATTAATTAAATATTGATATTATTTATTAGCATCAATTATCGTTTAATATATTTATGTAAGTATGTAAGATAGAGTAAATATAATTTTAGTGAAAAAGAGCATTCATATTGGTGCCGATTGTCAAAATTAATTTTTTATGTTACGTCATCAATTTGACAATTTATTTTAAGAGTGACATCCTTAAATAGAATGAAATTGTCAAAATGGCATTTTCATAATAAATTTTCTATTCATCGCTGACGTGGCTTGTCAAATTTAGATAATTGTCTAATTTTACCTAGTGCAGTGAAATTCAAATTACAATTATAAAAAAAAATTAATAATGGATGTGATACTAATAGTGATATAACCGTAAATACGATCGAGACGGTTTATTAAATTCATAATCCCAATCTGACAGTTATCACGTTCTCGCGAATCTTCCAATTTATTAACCGCTTTGCGCTTAACGCCTTAGCGCTCTCTTTCCCAAGTCTCCCTCCATTTATCACTTGCTCTCCATCTTATAAAAGGGAACAGAGAGCAAACAAGAAACGAGAGGAGACAAATCGAGATGGAGCTCGCAAATCCTAGCAATGGCAATGAAATCGACAGTTCGTGCTCTACACCCTACGTAAGCGCCCCCTCCAGCCCCGGTCGCCCCTCCAATGCCGCTTCCTCAGCGCCTTTCAGCGGCGGGT
Organism: Schoenoplectus triqueter; assembly: GCA_964058805.1. NCBI lineage: Eukaryota > Viridiplantae > Streptophyta > Magnoliopsida > Poales > Cyperaceae > Schoenoplectus > Schoenoplectus triqueter. The sequence goes on along the minus strand of CAXKVV010001019.1, from coordinate 23,860 downwards.
ACTTCTTCAGTGCTCCGGCCAGTCCAACGCATTTCATCATCTCTAACTCCGTTGCGGGATCCTCCGCCGCCGCCTCGTCCGGATCTCTCTCCGGGGATATAGAGTTTGAGTTCTCCTCTCGCTACCTCTCCTCAATGATCTCGGCAGATGAAATATTCTGTAACGGTCAGATCCGGCCCATTTCCAACCTCGACACGCCTCCCCTCTCTCCAATCCCAGATGACGAACAAGAAATCTCTGTAAGAGGCCGTGACATCAAGCTAAGAAGTGGATCTATTCATAGAAGAGCTAGATCAATGTCACCAATGCGCAACAACCGCTACAAGTGGCACACCGACGAAGAAGAGGATAGAGATGACGACCAGGGAGAGATCAAGTGTCGGCCGATTGATCTAGATCTTGATCAGGACCAGAAGGAAATGGCTGATGCAACAACTCCTTCAGTCTCAGCTTCTTCATCCCGATCCAGTTCTTCTTCTTCCAGTAGAAGTTCCAAGCGCTGGATCTTTTTAAAGGACTTCTTGTACAGAAGTAAGAGTGAAGGTCGGGAAAGGGAACGCGGCCCTATTAGGGAGAGGTTCTGGACCCACATGCCATTCTCCAAAGAGAGGGAAAAGGAGAAGGAGAAAGACAAAGACAAAGAGAGGGAGAAGGAGAAGGAGAAATCTAAACCAGACAAAGACAATGAATCACCAAACAACGCGAATACACCTGGAATGAGAAATAATACTGGTACAACTGGTTCAAGAAAGAGGCAGTCGGCACATGAGAAGCTTTACAACATGAATCGAGCTCATGCTGAGGAAATGAGACGGCGAACCTTCTTGCCGTACCGGCAAGGGTTGCTAGGTTGCTTAGGGTTTAGTTCTAAGAGCTATGGCGCTTTTAATGGCTTTACCAAGAGTCTCAATCCTGTATTTTCCAGGTAACCTGAGAAAAAGTTTGGAAAATGATGTTTAGAAAGTTATATGATGTGATATGAGCATGAGATGTTTGTATAGATAGTTAGATTTGTCTCTTTTTTGTGGTTTTTTTGGGTAAGAATATGGAACTAGTTTGATTTCCCCGTTAAAAATCATTTTCAGCTGTGGGATTAGGTGAAAAGTTCGTAGTTATATTTGTTGGGAAAAAGATGGAGAATTAATAATTTTTATTGGTATTCTCGGTTGTTTTCGCTTATACCCTCGAACTCATGTTGCCTTTATTAGTTTTGCTTTTGACAAAGACTAGATCACTAAGGTCACTTTTAAGTTCCCCTTACAGTCCGTATGCTTAACTGGACAGTTTTTGGCTCTGTACTTAGCTTCAGTTGCTTAATTTGGGTTGCAAAATATTTAAGAATGAAACAAAAAAATTTGGAAATTTCTGTATTAGTAATTACTTTGTTCATTCATCTGATGAGAAGGGCATTAATACGCGTGTAATGTGTAAGAGCTATTAACTCATATACTGGTAAAATTAGGAAGGAACTTATTATTGATCTGTGTTTGATGAAATCGTGTGGGTTGGATTTTTCAACTACAGTGAAGTTACTTGCATAGAAGTTATCAAATGTTGTTTGGTCAAGTAAGATCTGGATATTCGGGTGTTGTTGCATTGTGCATTACAGGATCAAGCTTTGTTATTTTACTTGTTTGATGCAAATACCAAAATGTACGAGGGGTGCGCAACAAAATACTCGTATTTTTGCCAAGGAGACTTGGGTCCTACATGTCAGATATAGAGCGCACCAATGGACGAGATCCGACGGACGTAGAAAAAGAGTACGAAAGTAGATGCAAGCTAATAATAAGTTGTCTTTCTCGAGGGGAGAATTATTAAACAGTACAGTGGGGCGAGAGAGCGACGTGACATGCACGTGATATGTCTGTGGTTGGTGCTTGTCTTATTGTGGCGGAGAAATGGAGAATTCATTATTGAGGGGTCGCCATTTATTTTGGTTTGGCAGGGATTGTACCATTTTTTTAATCTTTTGGTCCCCATTATCTCTACGTTTGACTTCTTTTCTTATTTTTGGGTTTCTGAATAGTTCCCAGTTGCGTATAGAAAAGTCACGCCTTCCTTTCCTGGTCATGCAGTTATCTTTCATTTTTTTGGCAAATAGATTAATTTCAAGAAAACTTGAAAAATAAAATTCTTTTATAACAGGAAATAGGTAAATGAAGCTATGAAACACCTATTAGCATGAGTTGAAATTGTTTTCTTTATAACTTGAACTAGAAGAAGGTTCAGTCTATCGAACTACAATATAAATTATACATGTAAAATTATCTTTTTAATTTAAATATAGTTTATATTTGTCAACATTGCAAGAAAATGACAAAAAAAAATAATGGACGGATTCAAACAAAAGTTAAATACTATATATGCTGAATTTGTTCAATTTAGTGGGAACCGCCTTATATTCACAAAAAGAGAGGGTTGAAACTTGAAAGAGTGCAACAGACGTGCACAAATCTGAGGACACCGGACGGCTGAGATCCACCGTACCCATGCATTTGTGCGCACATTGTCGCAGAAAATTAAGTACAACTAGGAGCTACAAAATAACAAAGGATTATATAATCTTGTTTACAAGCAACTATCTGGGGTTGGTTTTTTCTTTCCTCAATGATAAATAGTACTCAGTTTACTCACATTTTTTAAAAAATAAAAAAAATAAATGAACCTTTTTTAACGTTCACTAGCATAATCCGGAATAAAATTTCGTGCCAAGTATTTGTCTTGTAAAAAACTTCTGGGTCAGTTTTTTTTTTCTGGCCTGTAATAAAAATTCAGTGCATTTTTTATGACTGGTACTCAAAATCTGTTGTTGAAAAATGATTGATTCTAATTCTTTGTTACTTTGATATTCTAATTAATTGAAGAATAAAATATGTCTAATTAAGACGCCAAGACACATATATAACCTATATATACGTGGTTACATTTGCTCCTCAAGAGTTTTCCACCACATTAATTGTTTGTTACTTTGATGTTTTTGGCCATATTGCATGTGAACGGGATTTCAGTTCAATGTGTTAAGACTAATGGGAGTTGCTTTCTTAATATTAAACATTTAATTATATATTAACTTAATTATTGTGTGCGGTATATATAACTGTCTCAAACGATTACTCAGACTTTAATTAGCAAATGACAATTTTATTTCATTGAAGGATTCCTACATATCAAATGTGTCACATAGATATGGCGTTATAAGTGCCTTGACATCTTAATTAGGCATATTTTATTCTTCAATTAATCAGAACATTAGAAGTCTTTGTAACTGATGCAGATCCAAATATTATCATAACTCACGTATCTAATTCGGCATCACTGTCAATTATATAGAGACTAAATTAATCTTGCAGGTACTACATATTATAAGTAGTATATATGCTATATATTTATTTGCACACTTCTAGATATATATAGTTTCGAAAAAAAATAATTAGAATTAGAAACAATCATTTTTCAAACAAATAACTTTGAGTACCAGCTGTAAAATTGGACCGAATTTTTATTACATGCCAGGTAAAAAAAAATTGTCTGAAAGTCTTTTATAGGACAGGTACCTGAACTGAAATTTTATTCCAGACTATGTTAGTGGACGTTAAAAAAGTTCACTTATGCTAATATGCTTTTTTTTTAAAAATAAATTGCAGTTTACTGATGTCGACTTCCGACATTTTTTCTTAGATTAATTCATGAAAATAAAATTTGTATAGTAGAAGATATGACGTTTATCTCTTATATATTTCAATTCAATTTGTTAAATTGGAGATTTTTTTTAGTAAATGAAAAAGAAAAAAACACCAAAACTGACCAAAAAGGAAAGAATTTTTGCAGCCGTAGTCTGGACCGAGTTTCAAACAGACGAGTTTATTCACCGTTATTGCACAAAATACATTACATAAAATATGTATAAAGACTGTCATATGAAAAGAATAAAAACTCTTTTCAAATAAGCTGCGAGACATAAGAAGCAATGGAGGTATGAGGAATATATGCAAACAATTTATTAATATTAGACCGGCATCCTATAAATTCGTCAGAAAATCAGGAATCATGCAACGAAATCTCCCAACGGAATAAGTGTCCAACAGAAGGACACAAAATAATAGAAATCACAATAACCAACCCATCACAGCTGAGGAAGTGTCAGCCGAAGAATTTCTTTACGATGAGTTAACCCCGGAGCAAGTGGCTGCATTGCATCAAGAAAGATGGACACAACATCTAGACGACGGTCTCAATTGCTGGGTAATAATGACAAGTAACGGTTCAGAATAATTGAACAACGTGTTCAGGATCGCTAGATAACTTTCGGTATGTGCTATCGTTAAGAACACGTGGTACAAATGTGTTGAGTGGTTCTATAAACGTCGAGAAGTTACAGCGGCTTGGGAAGCCTAAGGTCTTATATTCTCACACAAAGTCACCGAACTGATAAAACATCGCGGTGATAAGAGGAGAACTTACGATGTCGTTCCACTGGATTTGGGTATCAACAACTATGATGTTTACAACAGAAATGGATTTATCGAGACAGTAATATTTTATACTTATATTATTATTTTTTATTTAATTTTAAATTTAAGCATTAATTTATAATTTTTATTTGAAATAATAGGGACAAAAGGGTGAAATAAAATATGAGGTTGAATTAGTGATGACGGAAATTGATAATTGTTGGTGTCAAAAACCGCAATTGACCGGCATCCCATGCGACCACTTGCTTGCTATTTGTTCATTCAGAAGGCTGAATTACACTTAGTACGTTAGTCCATATTATACTATCCAGTATTATATTAACACATGATCTGGTCATTGGCGTAGTTATTGCAATAGACAAGATTGACCAATGTACAATGGTTCAATCATTAGGCGAGATCCAGCAAAAATCAACAAACGAAGGAGAAACAATATACACATTTCAATGATTATGGATGAAATGGAGGGTCGTATCAACATAATGCCAACTCGTTCCAGCAGAACATGATTTAGATTACCAGTCTTTTTATTTTTTATATCGTTATATTTGTCAGAACAATTAGATTTTAATTGTTGTTGTAATATTTTAATTTATTTGATATTATTTTATAATAATATATTAATCGTGCTTATATTTGACTTTGTAAATCTTTATTTTAATTTTTGTTATAATATTTTAGATCAATTTATTAACTATTGTACTTTATTTTCAATATAATACACAAACATAAAAAAAACTGGGAACTCGTTCCCGGCTCCTGGAACTAAGTTTAAAACTCGGTTCAGGCTACAACTGCAAAAGTTTAGCTCTTTTTAATAGAGTTATAAAAAAAACCCGGACGGGTCAGACCCGACCCGCTGAACCCGTGGCCGCGACCCGTCCCGCCCCGACCCGTGACCCAACCCGTCAAACCCGTGACCCGTTAGAACAGACGGGTCTAGCACGGGCGCGGGCAAAAAAATTTCAAAAAAACTCGTGCTAGACCCGACTTGTTTTGGACCCGTCCCGACCCGACCCGTCCCGCCCAACCCGTGCAAACCCGCCCCCGACCCGTCCCGGGAATCCGTGCAAACACGGGAAAATTCAAAAAAATTCAAAAAAATATGGAAAAATTAATTTTTGATAAAAATATAAATAATTATATATTTTAAATATTCTTAATAATTATTTTTGAATTTTTCGGAAATTTTGAGAATTTATTTGAATTTTATTGGGTTATTTTTGAATTTTGAAAAAAAAAACCTTGGACCCGCCCCGCCCCGCCCCACCCTTGGACCCGACCCGCCCCGCTGACCCGTCCGACCCGACTGGTCTAGGACGGGTCGCGGCCAAACCCCCCAAAATGGACCCGTCCTAACCCGTCCCGTGAAAACCCGTTGACCCGTCCCGCCAAAACCCGCCGACCCGTGCAAACCCGTCCCGACCCGACCCATTTTTAATACTCTACTTTTTGATCAGTTTTTGTGTTTTTTTTCATTTACTAAAAAAAATAAAATCTGGTTAAATTGTCCGGTGGATGAAATAACAATTTTTATACTAATAATATCAATTCTTTTTTATTTTAAATTATAAATTTTGTAAGACACGACTTGTATAATCTCAAAGATTATAAAAAAATATATAGAATTTTAATTTAATTTCGATAGCCGTTGAGAGAGAATAAAGTTGTTAAAGTTCGTGAGGAATAAGTTAAGTTTCGTGAACAAGCGCTCGTCGAGATAACTTCATAGTTCATATCAACAACGTATATAAATAATAAAAGATTAGGGAAAAGTTTGTAAGATACAATTTATCATTTTTTTTAGTGAATAGTCACGACTTATTTTAATATCCAGTTCGAACTATAAAACTTATTTTGATATCTCGGAGTCAAATTTGTTATATAAGAGGAGATGCAAGTTACGTTATTAGAGTATTATATTTAATTAATTAGAGATGTTAATATATTTTATAAAATAAAAATACATGATAAAATATAATTATAATATATAATTTTTGTGCGATTGAGGGAGGTCAGGCACCTCCAGTCCCCTGGTCTCCGTCCCTGAATATACCTCTATTTGTATCAAGAATATTGATCTTAAGCAACTTTATTGGACTTGAATGCTTATGCGGTTATACCCCTCAACTCTCTCTCTCTTTTGAAAATATGAAAGCTATCATTTGATATTAAATTGTGATTAAATATGCCACAACTCACTTTTTAGTGCGGTTTATTTTTAGCTGTAACATTTTGCTACTTTGCTTTTATCTATACTATATTATAATATTATAAAGAGTGTATGAATTGAATTTATCCATTAATATTACCGGATAGAGTGAAATGACTAAAATATTCACATTTTTTGTTTGCAATTGAGATTAATTGATTTTATAAAAACGACCATTCGTGTTACACTTAACGTCTTCTTTGATTTGTCGATTTGTAAAATAATCTTGAATTTTACAATTTGCCTTGTTTGAGTTTTGTGCATGGATTAACATGCAAATGGACTAGTGCAAAAGAACCAAGACTAGTGTTGAGATACAAGAGCTTAATCAAGACTGCATTAGACTTATATTTAGTTAGACACAAACTGGGTTGAATTGGTCAAGATAAATTGAGCTTAAACAACAAGAAAAATGTTTCTGCCCAGAGAATCGTTATAACGGTTCAGTAGTCGTTATAACGGTTTATCTCAATATACTCAAAAATATTCTAAGGCAGTAACATTCTCAAAGAAACCAGAGCGTATCATTATGTAACGATTCAGTAATCGTTACAACGATTTATGAAATGTATAACGATTCTGTAATCATTACAACGATTCATAAAATGTATAATGATTTGATGAATCGTTATATATAACGTTTCAGCTCAGTTGATCCAACAGCTGTTCTTTCTAAACCGTTATAATGATTCATAAACCGTTATAACAGTTTAGGCCGAAAAATAGTTTCTTCAGATGTTTCAGAAAATCTATTTTAAAAGGATCATCTCTTTCAATATATATAGTTGATCTATCTAGCAAAATCATAACTCTAGAGAGCTTACTAGCCATATTCAAAGAGAGAGAGAAAAAAAATCAAGATATTGATACACTCAATTAGCCAAATCTTTGTTCAAGCTCAATCTAGCTTCTCTCTATTCTCCCAACTTAATCCTTCGTGATTTTCTTGAAAATATTTTTTTGAGCTGTTGTGCTCAACTCATTTTTGAGCTGTAGTGCTCACTTCTTATTTTCAGTGTGTTGTCACTCACGTTTTTTAGCGTGTTGTCACTCATGTTACCGATAGGCTTGACAGACCATTTTTGTAAGGAACCAAATTCTACAAGTGTAAAAACCCTTTTTAATATATCAGCTCAACCTCAATTGTTAAAGCCGAATTTCGTTACATCTTGTGTTCTTGTTTTATCTTTGCTTTTCTTTTCTCACATTTCTTTGATTGCTATATTCTTGTGAGAATTGAATTGATTTAAATTATATTCTGCTGCCATTACACTTGAATATTAAGCCCCAAATCGATTTATATATTTCTACCTTAGATTCTTTACATTCTTATATTATTTTTGACTTTTCAATACCACCATCCTAGACCTTTCAAGATCTATCAATTTGGATTTCAGTTATATTTTTCTCTCTCCATCGTTTATCATTTTATCATGTAATTATAAAGGTCTAAAAAAATATATATAAAAAATTAAACATCAACTATTATTATGTTTTATTATAAAAAATAAAACTACACATCATACAATCATAATCATAAAAAATATTATATTTTCTATATCATTTTTATTTAAAAAATTAATTAGTTTTATTTAAAATTTTTTTTTTTATTGATTTAAATATAAATTATATTTAAATAAAATATGTCTTTATTGAAATAAAATATATAATTCATTTAAAATAAAAAGGGTCCGCATAACGCACTGGTTTCGTACTAGTTGTGTGTGTGTATGTATATATGTATGTATGTATGTATATATATATGTATGTATGTATGTATGTATATATATATAAGTGATGCTATGATGCTTCGAGTCCCAACCGTTGACCATGATCTTCAAATATCTTTGAAGATTAAATTATATATTTTTTGAAACTTCTTGTTATTTTTCAGATGGATGGAAAATCACTGGTATTGCATGCTGCATAAATCATTAGTCAATAAATTCTATACTCATCTAAAATTAGCAAAAAAATTATAAAAATACTAAATTTGATCTCCAAAGCTATTTCAATATGAAGATCACGTTCAACAGTTTAGATTGACCGTTTGAACTTTTAAATTTGAGATACATACGTGAAGCATAAGACATTTTGTGCTTCACGAACCACCATAGCCTCACTATTGTGTTATGCATAGTATGGATCACCTCTATACTATAGATCTTTTCGTTATTCTCAAAATCTAAATGATTAATCTGAATCATTTAAAGTAATTTACATATGAAAATTTAGTTGGGGATAAAATTTTATATTTTTTGAAATTGTTTTTCTACTTTTAAGATAGTTTGAAAATTATTTGATTTAATTATTATGAACAATTCAAAAGAAGTAATTTTCTAACTATCTAAAAAATAATAAAAGATTTTAAAAATATAAAAATTTGTCTTCAACTAAATTTTCATATGTAAATCATTTTGAGTGGTTTGAATTGACCATTTAGACTTTGAGAACGAAAAATGATTCATAAAACAGAAGCGATCTATGCTATGTATAGTACCATTTATCTCTTTATATTTCTATATATATATAGCCGTTTTGGAGATTTTTATTTATTTTTTTGGTTTAGCACTTCCGATCATTATGATTGATTGATTTTGTTAAACATTATATCTGTCGCTTTTAAGAAAAAAAAAGATAACTACTGTTACTTAAAAAACTCATTCTCTATCCCTCCTACTTAATTTAGTAATTTGCAATTAACTCGCCCTCTCTTTTTCGTACCCTTTGAAAGCAAAACCTCATCTGTTGGACTATGGTCCTAACTCTAATTATTTGAAATAATTTATTTGTTATGATAATGCCACTTATTTTGTACAGTATTTTTCTTGTACAATTTAAATATCAATAATATGAATAATAACTAACTATAAATTGAATAACAAAATATTATACAAAATACGTTACACAATAATACAATTGACACGAATAATATAATTAATATCGATTACTCCTTTCCTTTTTTTTTTCTCCGGACATTATTGTAGAATAATATTGGATCCAAGCTGCATCAACATCAGGACCATTTCCATTTAAGAGCCGAAATTTGTCGGGTATAATTCGCACTCACACGCAATCCGATATTTAGTACATGTCAGGGGTCCGTGGTGCAAACCTGTAGTTGATCCGATCGTTCATGCGACAGGAAAATCTCTCTTCTTTATTTTCTGTTTGATTGTTGATCTTTATCGGAGCAGGATTATTTTGAGCATTTTCATTAAATAATATAAATGAATTTACATGATCAGATGTAAGAGTTAATAACCTAAAAAGAAATTTTATCACTCAGACATGTTGGTTAGAGGAATAAGTTTGAATTATTCAAATTAGATGAGAAGATCAATGAGATGAAATTCATAATTATGCATCTAGATTTTATGGTCCCTTCTATTATTTGACAGCTACCACTAAACAAATGCAATCATCTTGATTAATGAGATAATAATGCACATCTGTGTGGGCTCTAATAAAAACCATTCAGGATGAGTCGGCCAATGCATGGGTTTTAAGTATTAATTCTGGAATCAGCAAGACGCAATAAATTAAACCTAGATATAAAGAAAATCAATCGGAATTCAATTGTAAGATTAATGAGAGAGAGAACTAAAACAGTATGATCTGTGACATTGTACTCTGTACTACTTGCAGATTTTAGTAATAATAAGTTTTAGTAAATTAATATTATTAAAAATAAGAGTGAGAAACGTAAAATTTCACGCGCTACTGTCAGTGACGCGCTGTCATTCGTATATTTAAAATTTTACGTTTCTCACTCTTATTTTTAATAATATTAATTTACTAAGACTTATTATTACTAAAAATCTGTACTGCTTGCCTTCACATGTTCAGCGAAGAAAGCGTGAGTTGTATAATTAACTAATAAGGATTATTTGATTGGAATAGACTGTGAAACTGTGCCAGTGCATGCAATTTGCACGCAAGCAGTGTTTGAGAGGAAATAGAATTGATTGTGCCAGGTTGGTTTCAGGTTGCATCCGTCACATCAACTATTCCCCTGCTTTTTGTTATTCACTTTTTTATCTCCTGCTGGAGACTTGGCCAATGGCCAAACAGCCAGTGGTGAAAATGATTATGGGTGCTCAGCACTGTAATTAAAGTATAAATACTGACAGTAGGAAATTATCTTAACCACTGGGGTAAGACGAGCTTTTGTATTTTGTCTCGTCCTATTATTATTTGCCAGTGTTTAGAGCAAATAGGGATAAAAAAGAAAAGAAAAATACAGTACAGGCAGAGGCAGCATTGGAGAGTGACAGTGATAAAAATACTGTAGCATGAATGCAAACACGAATAGTTATTTCATTTCTCAATCTGACACTGATGCTTCAATTTCTCTTAACGACTTGCTGCCTAAATGCCTATCATTATAATCGTGCAGATGCCAACGTATCCGCTACATATGATAGAAAAAAAATGACATATTTTTATGATCATCGAATGGATTTAAATGGTTTAGATTAGATTCAGAAGAAAATTTATTATTGAGTGAACCCCACCTACAACCTCCTATGACAGCAAGCTTTCATAGCCAAATATGACAGCATCCTGTCATTGAAGAATTTGTGATTCTTTTCTCAAGAAAAAGATTTTTTTTTTCAAGATTACTGAATTTGATCTTTGTCATAAATTTATCATTCAAATTTAACGTGTCTCTCAGTAATCATTAAAATTTTATTTGTTCTAATTAAATTATTTTATTAATATTTTCATCCAAAATCTAAATTATTAACAACATCGATACTATTATCCATTTAAATATAACTTTTTAATATTTTACATTCGTATAAAATTTAATCTTTTTTATTACGCATCCATCAATTATTTATATTATTTAATATTTATTAAAGAGGTTGAAGATATTTAAAAAATAAAATCTCCACATATCAAATACTCGGTTAAGTTATGATTTTTGTCTAAATTTTTGCTGAAATAATATGTAAATAGATTACATTCTATTAATGTTTTGAATGAAAAATATAAAAAAATAACTTGATTAAAATAAATACAATAGTGATTATGAAGGAAAATAATTAAACTTGAGTGACCATAGAGAGCAGAATTTATTACTACCACAAAATTTACCAAAAAATGATTCAGTTCACCGAAAAGTGTTGCCCCGGGGTAATAAATCATTATCACTTGATAGAAATTGGAGGAAGCCTTTTAGATGCTAGTGCCTGTCTCCTTATCATCTGCCATTCAATAATTGTCTCCTTCCTAAAAATCTATCCCTGATCGGTTCCCTTCGTTTCTAAAGTCCATAGCATTATAATCATATAATGTAGGGCCAGTGGCGTAACCAGAAATAATTTTTTATTATAATTAATTTTATAGTGATAAATGCGAATTACTTTCAGTTTCATTACTTTCGTAATACTTCTTCATTCCTATAATTTAAAAATAAAATTTATAATTATTAAATAACAATTATAACAAATTAAAATCGAGATAGAAAGAATATGAAAGATAATGAGTAAAAATAAAAAATATATACAGAAGCATCCAAAGTTCTTCGTTTCATGTGTAAGCATTGTATTATTGATCAATTCGTCTGCAAACCATTCTATTAAATCATTGAGATAGAAATTACTAATATTGCTGAAAGGAGTATGAATCTAAATTTCTGGATGATAGTTTTGTAAAATTTCATTATTCGAGATTTCAAATCGAATCCGTTCCCTTTTTGGTAAGAGACAAATTTTATGGTGGTACATAGAGGTATTTGACATCTCAAAGTGAAAAATTGAGCATTAGGTGTACACGGATTTGTGAGAGACTAATTTTGGTTATGTGTGTGTTTTCCTTTCAGTATAATATTTATAACAAAATAAAAAAAAGTGTGTAACATTTAACAACTCCTAGAAAATTCAAAACTCTTTAGTTAATTGTTAAAGCATAGTTTTTTTTTTGGTCTGACGTTTCTCACATCTTTTTATCGTTGTTTTTTTTCCATTATGTTCTGACTTCGTACTATATTCTACTTTTCTGGTTCCGCCTCTGTGTAGGGCTCTAGAGGATACATGATCTCGGATTCGTTCACTCGAGTCTCGACATGTCAACCATCATCATCTTTTTATTTATTTTCTTCTGCACTTTCACATTAAATATTGTATGAATTGTAAAAGATTAATATCATTCCTGGGCTACATCTTTGACAATCTACACAAAATAAGAAAGAAGTCAATCACTGCATAATCCTCTCCTGACCGTTAGACACATTTTTTCTTTCTCTATTATTTGCTGTAATTAGCCTTGATTCTTTTCTATATATAGCTCTCTATTGTTAGACAATCTCCTGTACAATATTTACCTATATATAGGCGCCTGTATCTGTATCAAAGGATATAGAAGAAAAAATCTATTTCAATATTCATTTATTTTCATGGTATCAGAGCAGGAAACTAACCTGTAAACCTAACCCTAAAACACTTCCTGATTCAAGCAGCCGGCAAGCAATGTCAACTGGCCAGGAAGGTGAAAGGGACCCTCTCTCACAAAGAGCAACTGTAACACCACCTGCGTACTATGATGCAAATCCAGCGTTAAAACTAACGGCGGAACTTCTCAATGGTAACAATTACTTGTCTTGGTCTGAAGCAATATTATTGGCCTTAGGAGCAAAAGCCTTGTTGAACCATGTAACTGACTCTCAAAACAATCCAATTGATACAGATCCATATTATAACCAATGGATTGCTACTGATAAACTTGTTAGAATCTGGGTTTTAAATTCTATGGAACCACCCATTTCTAGACTGTTTTTTAGCTCCAAATCTGCCTTTGACTTATGGAAATCAATCAAGGAGATGTTTGGGCATCAAAATAACTTTGATCGTATATTTCAACTCAAACGAGAACTATACCAAACTAGACAAGGTTCTCAAACTATTACTCAGTTGTATGGTTCAATCAAGAGTAAATTAGATGAATTAAATATGTACGAGCCAATAACTGCAGACCTTAAGACACTCCAACAACGGTATGAAAATGATCGTGTGTACCTTCTTCTGAATGCATTGAATTCTGACTATGAACAAATTCGTAGTCAGATCCTTTACTCTACCGAACTTCCCACAATTTCAAATGTTGTTTCCTTACTGCAAAGAGAGGAAACCAGAAAAACTATTATGAATCTCAACCTTCAAACTACTGACAACTCGGTTGAGAAATCTGTGTTGGTAGCAGACAAAAATCAGGGTGGAAGAAATCATACCAGTAACCGTGGTAGGGGCAGAGGCCGAGGAAACAGATCAGCCCCATATTGTGACCACTGTACCAGAGACAGTCATAGCCGAGACCGGTGCTGGGTTCTCCACCCCCATCTGAAGCCGCGTCGAGACAAGCCGAGTAGTGGCGGAGGCAGCCAGCTGAGCGCGCAAATTGCCATGACCAACTCCGCCTCAGAACAGCCAAAGTTCACCCTTGCTCAGCTGAGCCAACTACTGCAACAACTGAGCGACGTTGGCAACCAAGCTGCACCGACGGGAGAAGGGCATGCCGCTCCTAAATCAGGTAAAGGGGCAGGTAATACTCTCTCAGATTTGCAAATAATGGAATTAATTGTGAACAAATCACAATCAGAGAGCAACGGAAGAGATAATTTGGGAGAAATTAAAACCCATGACATTGGTGATGTCGTAACCAAGAGAAATGAAAGAGGTCAAAAAGTTAAAGGTGCTGTCACAATCAAGGAAAAAGTATTTGATTTAAATTTTAGCGATATCACCCTGGAAACAAAAAATCTCTCAAACAACCCCATTGAGTATAAAAGCTTGGCAGCTCATCTGAGTAAATCTAACATAAACACTGACTGGATCGTGGATTCGGGAGCCACTGATCACATGGTGAATACAAGTTTAGCCAATTTAAATAAACAAAAAAAATGTACAAAATGTTTATCTAGCTGATGGCTCGTCTATTCCAATTTTAGGAACAGGTCAAATTAGTTTTTTTGACAAAACCATAAAAGATGTTCTTTACATACCAAGTTTTCCTTCCAATTTATTGTCGGTTGGTAAAATAACTAATGAATTAAATTGCAATGTCATATTTTCACCTTCATCTGTGATTTTTCAGGACAGAATGACTGGGAGGAAGATTGGTGAAGGATCTTTCGAAAGGGGTCTTTATATTGTTAAACAAAAAAAATGTGCTTTTAATTCTACAAAAGAAAGTTTGAAAAATTTGTGGCACTGTCGTATGGGTCACCCATCTGATAAAGTTTTAAGTAAAATTATAGATTTTGCTAATTTAAACTCTAGTTGTTGTGAGGTGTGTAATTTTGCAAAACAAACTAAATTACCTTTCTCTTTGTCAAGTAATAAATCCGATAAGCCTTTTCAACTTATACATTCTGATGTGTGGGGCCCTGCTCCAATAGATTCTTATGATAATTTTAAATATTTTGTATCCTTTATTGATGATTTTTCTAGAGCTACATGGCTCTATCTTTTGAACACAAAAACTGAAGTTTTTTCTATATTTAAAGATTTTATGAAACTTATTTTAACTCAATATAATACTCAAATTCGTATTCTTAGAACAGATAATGGCACAGAATATATTAACAATAACTTTCAAGATTTTCTAAATAAAATGGGAATTATTCATCAGACAACCTGTGTCGGAACACCAGAACAAAATGGTATTGCCGAACGAAAAAACCGACATATTTTAGAAGTGACTCGTTCCCTAATGTTCCAATCAAAACTTCCAAAGTATTTTTGGTCCGATGCCATACTTACGGCAACCTACTTGATAAATAGACTACCAAGTGTGGTTCTAGAATATAAATCTCCTTTAGAAACCCTAAACAACCAAAAAATTAGTTTGAATCATCTTCGAATTTTTGGGTGCACTTGTTTTGTCTACAATCAAGATGTTCATCGTGATAAACTAGATTCTAGAGCTATAAAGTGTGTTTTTATTGGTTATTCCACTAGAAAGAAGGGTTACAAATGTTTTGACCCAAATTCCAACAAAATATATATCTCTCGGAATGTTAAATTTGTAGAAAATCAATATTTCTTTGAGAATCTGTTTCAGGGGGAGCAAGAGATTTCCTATACTGAAGATGGTGTCGATGGATTCTATCTAAACCGAAGTCATAGCCCACTCAATGTTGACCTCAACGCATCTGAGACTATTGAAGCTCAACCAAACAATGAAGAAAGAGCGAACTGGAACCCAAGTCAAAGCTCCCTTAGCAATGAAGACAACCCTACAAATACTGAAGACCAATCAGAGACTAGAGATATAGGTGACACAAATCAAGCTGTAAGTAATGAACCAATGCTCCTACGCAGGTCTGTGAGACAACCTAAACCTTCTGTTAGATTACAAGATTTTGTTACATATTATTCTTCTAAATATCCGATACAAAATTATTTAACTTATGATAATATTGCTCCGAAATACAAAGCTTTTATTAGTATGGTATCCAAAGAGATAGAGCCACAAACCTTTTCAGAAGCCATTAAAAATCCAATATGGAAAAAGGCTATGCAAGAGGAACTAGAAGCACTGAAAAAGAATAACACTTGGAATATTATAAAATTACCAAAAAATAAAAAACCAGTTGGGTGTAGATGGATATATAAGATCAAGTATAATAGTGATGGCTCAATCGAAAGATATAAAGCTAGATTAGTTGCCAAGGGGTATACTCAAACATATGGTATTGATTATAAAGAGACCTTTGCACCAGTTGCTAAAATGAACACAGTCAGAGTATTATTATCTATTGCTGTTAATCTTGACTGGGAGTTATATCAAATGGATGTAAAAAATGCATTTCTTCAAGGGAATCTAGAAGAAGAAGTGTATATGAATTTACCACCAGGTCATCCTCATGAGCATGATAAAACTTTAGCATGCCAACTAAATAAATCAATATATGGCCTAAAACAGTCTTCAAGAGCTTGGTATGCGAAATTGAGCTCTGCCTTGATACAATTCGGTTTTAAGGTAAGCAATGGTGATCACTCAATGTTTGTCAAGCATAACATGAAATGTACCATTGTCATCTTAATATATGTTGATGATATTATTATTACAGGGAATGATACTAATGGAATTCATAGGGTCAAGCAGTATCTACAAAAAACCTTTGATATCAAAGACCTTGGGAAACTTAAGTATTTTTTAGGCATAGAGATTGCTTATTCAAAAAAGGGTTTATTTTTATCTCAAAGAAAATATGTGTTGGACTTATTACAAGAAACAGGGAAATTAGGATGCAAGCCCGTAGATACCCCAATTGAACCAAATATCAAGCTAGGACCTAATGATGGTGAAGCTTTAATTGACATAAATCAGTTTCAGAGGTTAGTAGGAAAATTAATTTACTTAACTGTCACTCGTCCTGACATAACATTTGCAGTCAATGTAGTGAGTCAATTCATGCATGCACCAAGGACAACTCATATGGATGCTGTAGTACGGATTTTGAGATATATCAAAGGAAGTCCGGGAAGGGGACTAAGGATGCAGAAGAACAAGCATGTCAATGTCATGGCATACTCTGATGCAGATTGGGCAGGCAGTAGTGATCGAAAATCCACCACTGGTTACTGTACTTTTGTTGGAGGAAATTTAGTAACATGGAGAAGCAAAAAACAATCAGTTGTAGCGCGATCTAGTGCTGAAGCTGAATACCGAGCTATGGCGGCCACTACAAGTGAAGTGATCTGGTTGAAACAACTCCTGCAAGACCTCGGCATAGAATGCAATTATCCAATTCCTATGTTCTGTGATAATCAAGCTGCAAGACATATTGCAAACAATCCGGTTTTTCATGAAAGAACCAAACACATCGAAATAGATTGTCACTTCATACGTGAGAAAATAAAATCGAAAGAAATTGAAACCCCATACATTCCTAGCCAAAACCAACTAGCTGATATATTTACCAAATCATTAACCAAAGTTCAGTTCCAAAATCTTTTATCCAATTTGGGTTCTCTTGATATCTACGAACCCAACTTGAGGGGGAGTGTAAAAGATTAATATCATTCCTGGGCTACATCTTTGACAATCTACACAAAATAAGAAAGAAGTCAATCACTGCATAATCCTCTCCTGACCGTTAGACACATTTTTTCTTTCTCTATTATTTGCTGTAATTAGCCTTGATTCTTTTCTATATATAGCTCTCTATTGTTAGACAATCTCCTGTACAATATTTACCTATATATAGGCGCCTGTATCTGTATCAAAGGATATAGAAGAAAAAATCTATTTCAATATTCATTTATTTTCATGAATTTACTGAACAAATGTATCTATAAACTAATATAACTTCTGCGTAAAGAAGTAGAAAAATTGACATGAAGGTTAGACATCCAAGAGTGTGAAGAAGGCCTGTGTCCGTTTGATGGGAATGGTTAGAAATTTTCTGGGAATGGTTTTTTTTTCCCAACAAAGTAACAAAAAACAGAGCAATTTCCTTGGAAAAAAATAATTGTACCATACTTAATTTTTTTTTCCCACAAACAATCCCTTTCACTTAGGAACTTACAAATGTTAGTAGTGGAACCCATACACCCGTGAAAAATATTCAGTCAACACATGCCCTAAATATAAAACATCCGGCACTACAATAACAAAAATTAGACAATTTTTTTGAGTAATTGAAGCTGGTGTATTTGTAAGCTGATAGTTATATTATTTAGTGCTTATAATTTGAAATTACATGTTTATCTTATTAATCAAACTCCGATAATATAAACAAGAATATTTTACATTTCTGAAACAAGTGTCTTTCGTGTTGTAGCTTTGATATTATAGAAAACAGGTTCTATATATTGTTCATGACTTAGGCGACTGTTGAGGGAGACTCGAGAGGCACAAGAGATTTTGGGATTATTTAGGGAGTCAGAAGCAGAGCAGCAGCGAAATCCCTGATTCAATTAACAAATGTTCAAAGACTCCGGTGTCTGATTTGTGATGAAATCAATATGCTCGTCGAAGGAAAAGAACATTATTGTTTCTGTTGATCAGAATATGTGGGGGTATGGAATTCTCACAATCCCAATGATTAAATAAGGCCCATAAATGCAGCTATACTATCTATTATCACACAATGTGACGGAGGCCTATGCTGTGCAATTATGGAAGGCCATTTTTATTGACATTTTTTTAAGATGAAGAGAGGATCAGCTGAGCCTGAGACAGAGGAATAGAGTTTGCTTTGTCAATTGATTCTGACGATCGCAGAGGAGAATTATTTTTAAATGTAAATGGGCCTTCTATGCGATTATACGGGCTTGAAATGAAAACGGATTTGCACTAATTTTGGATAAAAACAACTCAAGTCAGAACACAAAAGCAAACAGTTTAAATTATGAATTAAGAGAACAGCTGTCAGCTGATCAGATGTATACTAAATTACTAATATAATCCGACTAAATATGGAAACTTAGTTTAAAAAAAAATGATATCAGAGATATTTATTCCTATTCATGGTGCATGTACAAAAGAAAAAAAAGAGTCTTGTCTGGCTTTTAATTAGCAATAATACTGATAAATGTTCTGCACCATATTTATGTACAATGATACAAGGTTTTTTCTCAATATCAGAAACCAATATGTTTTTGTAAAATTGATGCATTATTGATCAGAATGGGAGGTTAATACAACATATGAAACTACAACCGACTAAATAGGCCCCATAACATGCATCTATAAAAGCTATTATCAACAGAGTTTCAATTTGGGCCAAGTTCCATTTATTTCCCCAGTTATTGCAAGGTTCAGGTAAACACAACTAAAAATTAAGCTGTGACGGACCTCCATTGTTGGCAAGTGTGCAATGAAGAACTTCAATTACATCACTTCTAGGGATATTAATATTATGATTTTTTAGAATGGAATGTAGTTGTGCTATACTGATATACAATGGGCCTGGTAGTCTCAACATAAAAGGGGATTCCAGTTGAAACTTTTAATGGTCCATTGATGCAGCATACGAGCTTGAAATCTTAACAAAGTTAGAATAAGTCGTTGATCAAATTAGTAGTAGAAATCAAGAAGAAAACAATAAATATAAACCACAAAGGAGTCGAGGACAAAACAAATCCAGATTGGAGTGACCGAATAGCTAAAAAGTAGAACACAAACGTTGTTACACTGTTGAACGGTTTAAATCGAAAATATAAAATTTAATTTGGTAACATATTTAAATATAAATATTAGATTGAACGGTTTGAATCGAACATATCTAGTTTGAAATTAGAATGTTGAGTCCATAACACACTAGTCACTTGTAAAATGGTGCATGTTCGAGTTCTAAAAAATATATGAAAAAATATGTGATAGATCTAAAGGGAATTCGATTTTTTTTTCTTTTCTAAAACTTGTAATTAGAAAATAGTTGGAATTCATAGAAAGAAAACAACTATTCCACTGAACATAAGTTGTCAATAACATAATCAACAGTTTATAAGTTAGCCTCTATTATTATGCTAGAATAAACAAAGTAAAAAAACGAACGTCAAAGTCTTTTTATCCAACACAAGTAAATTAACTGACTTAGGTTAGGTTTAATTTATTACAATTATGAATAACCAAAATAGAACGAAACACAATTCAGTTTGGATCAACTAATTAACTTTACAACGCACACGTGTGATCAAATTTAATTTCATCACCATGTATATTATACAACTTCAAACCAAACTACAACAACGGATGCTCGATTCATCATGTATATATTTCCATCATCCATTGCAAATCTAAAAATCGAAACTGATTCAGACAATTGTGTAATAAAATACGAATAAATATAATATATTTTATTATTAAAATTAAAGCCCAAAAATACGTAAATGATATAAAATAACAAAATATAAATTAGAACTCACAGTTCTGAAGAGCAGATATTTTAAAATAGAAAATAGCGGAAGATGAAGTACTAATTTTTAGGGATTTTTTTCAGATATGATGATGACTTAATTAGAGTTTTTTTTCTTCTCTGCTCCTTTTTATTTTTCTTTAGTGGATGAAATATCATTTGAGTAAGTATTCAGAACAACAAAACATGAGTCCTTTTATAGAGACCGAGACAACTTCTGAGATCTAATATAACGAACTTGGACATCTGGATTTTTCATCAAAATACAGATGCACCATTTAGATGCACTCTTCTGATGTACCATTTAATTAATTATCTATAAATAAATATGGCTCATAACTATTAGTAGTAGGCCATACATTAAATATTATATATTTAAATATTCTAATATTCTTCCATCTGATCTAAATTTTAACATTAGAATGAAGCACACGTTGAGAATTGGCCAATATAATATAATTAACACAAACCTTGTTCAATTAAAAACACCAAATCAAACTAATGCAATCAAAATAACTATTATCATTATTTAATTTTTATTAATTATAGTAGCGATATTCTTTCTAACAAATGGTTAATAAAATTCATTTGATCCTCAGAAGTCAAAATTTGCTTAAATTCAATAAGAAAAATAATAATAATGCGTAATATAAAAAAATAAGTAAATATTATAAATTCATAGTCAATATATATAAATGAAGCTTCAATACAATTGTACATTACAACAACAATTGCTCATCCATATCTCAGAGGTGGAGCTGTTTCATTGTACGAGGTCAATTAAAATTCATGTAATTTATTTTGATATTACTTATAATTTAGATAAAATTATTATGGGTACCAGAATTTGACTCTTATTCTTTGATAAAATTTATAAAGTTGACCTTCATACTTTTTTAGATAAAAGGTTGACTATAATACCATGTCTATAACCAAAAAGATTTATAGCATTCATAATTTTCTATAATAAAAATTGAACAGTGCTCATATGCTCTTCTCACAATCATAATGTCACATCTTTCCATCTTCTTGGCTATGTCTCTCACTCTCACTAAGGAATTGTACCAACGCTATTACATTCTCTCTTTTTCTATCTAAAAGTAATTTAGATAATTTGGCACTAACAAAGATTATAGAGTTTTGTTAAATCTTTTTAGTTTTTACCTGACTTTTCATTTAAATTAGGAACAAAAAAATATACCAAAATAATTTTATTTTAAAATTGCAGCCACATATTTTTTTTGCTATCACCTGAAACAAGAAAGATAATTTTTTATGTGAATAAACACAAAATATTATAGAGAACACTTATTTATTTTTAGATAATAGACCTAATTCATAATTATGTATTATTCAGTTATCTTTGATATATTTTGTCATTTTAAAACTTAATGATTATAATTATCAGCTTAATATAATAACTTAAAATTAACTCTTCTCTTGTTAAGATTATTTGTTGGTAATGTGGTATATTTATATATAGAAAAACAAAAAAAATTCTGAAATGAGGATATCAAAATGTATCCAGTCGCCAGTCAAAATTTTTTCTCGACACTTTTGTATTTTTTAAACTTTATGCTTCGATATAAATATCTTAGTGGTTAAATTATAAATATTTACTTTATGAAAAAATAATAATGATGAATATATTAATATTTAGTTAATATATTTTTTTAATATTTTTTGATCCCATCCTTCAACAATCTGCCTCCGCCCCTTGCCATATCTAATAAACAAAAATTTAGCACAAATTGCGATATTGCTCTCTCACCCTCGTCTAAGGTGGCACTTATAATGTTGCTATTATCATGTTTTTATGATGAATAATATATGATGTTTGCTTTAGGCTTTTGCTAGGTGAGTGACCAGGGTATGGACGATTGCCGACCAAGAGTTAAAAGGATCAAATCCACCTCCACCAACATCTAAGGGTATATTTGAGTTCACAAGGAATATGGAATAGTTCCCTATTTTTAACGGACGATTTAAACATAAAATTATTATTTAGAAACAGTAAAAATAACTACTATTTTGTTGTTCCAAGTGAACATTAAAATAGCTATTGTTTTCATACTTTCACCATTCAAAATACTTGTTATTCTCAACAAACAATTCAAATATTAATTCTATCATTCAAAATAATATTATTTTTACTATCCTCGCGTTAATCTAAATGTCACTAATTTTTCACTATTGCACATTTATTATTACCAAATCTTTTATTCTTACAATATTTTCTGATTATGTTTTGGCCGAAGATTTGCCATGTTTAAATGAACTCAAATTATACAACAATATGAAATGAATTGCAAGATGGAGCATAGAACTTGAGGTATTAAATATTCATCCTTTTTCAAGGGGTAAGCGAGCATTGACGGTGACTAAAGACTAGAGAGTAGAGAGGGATGGAGTTGGGTTTTCGTCGCTTTCATAGTGAATTGGAAGATCAAAGCGTTGGGCCTGATGGGCTCTACTGAAGGAGATTTCAGTTTATACAATTAGAATGCAAGAAGCAATTAAACGTTAGGCCTTCTTTCACTTATAAGAGCAGCATCATGTTAAATTCATTGTCAAATTTCATTTAGTAATTATTATTCTAATTTTAATTATATGAAGAGTAGATAAAAATAATATTTTAAACTTTGATAAATTACATAAACAGTGGAGAAAAAAATAATTTATTTGGACAAGCTATTTTGTAATTTCAACGATATTTCATTCTCTATCGAAAAGTTCTATTCAAAATGTTATATCGTATTGTAATTTAATTAATAATGATAAAGATACGGATGCCGATAGTGAAATATATTAGATATAACATCTGCACCGCCTAACATTACACAATGTTTACACTTGCACGGTTGCACCGCACCGGAAGAACTGTCCCTCGTGGCAGTCAAAGTTGACTAGTATTATTACGGGATAAAAAAAGGCAAGAAAACAAACATCATCCAAGTATCCAGATTCCAACTCCAAGCATTTACGATCAATCACACGAGCAAGTGGGAAAGTGACGCGATACTTTATCACGATTCATGCACCAGGCCGCCTCTTTCGACGCCCGGTTTTGCTGGGGCCTGTGGGGGGGGGGGGGGATTCAATTCAAAGATTCAATGCTGTTACATAGACCTACTGCCTTGATGGATTAAAAATTAAAGAAAGAAGAGGAGAATTCACCACCACTCGCTATCTCGGCGACATGTGGCGTCAACATAGTCTACGTGCCCCCTTCTCTCCACCTCTGCCCCCGTCCCTCTCTCCTCACTGCACACCTCGTCTCGATATTTCCTCCCCTGTGCT